>JAHIAM010005585.1:0-34953 GCA_021605205.1 Aegilops longissima | reverse complement strand
GAAAGACCAAAGAGCTAACCATCTCACTCCTCATCGCTGATTAATGCAGCGCCATGCAAACGAACCTTCTCTACCGCATGCATGCATGCAGATATTAATGTCCTTGGTTGCTAACCCCATCAATTTTGCCTCGATTAGTGTTAGTGGCCCTTTGCAAATTGTAATTTTGATATACTGGCCTTGTGTACAAAAAAATGGAGGTAGTAACTATATTTGAATTCCTTGCCCATTGCGTGTGATGTCGACATTTAATTTTTTTGTGGTTTACAAGCGCGCTCGACGGAGAACGCCATTGAGGGAGACCACGTAAGTCGTTCGCAAGTGCTGCCTGCAGTTCGAGAAAACCACCTTTATTTGCATCCAGAAGTCCTTTACTAGTACTACTACTAGGAGTACTAGTGCGTGAGATGGTTTCTCAAGAAGACGATGGAGAAGCGGAGTCATGCCAAGAGTGAAATGATAGTTGCTTCGCCCTGCTTTGTGATTTGATTCTCAACGCTTTTGTGATTTGTGATAGAAGGGACAGGGAGTAGACTCAGGTCATATACTATACTACATGCGCCCAAGCATGGGAGAAAGAGGAGAGACGTTGCATTTTTTCTATTCCTTCAATCAATCAATCAGTGGAGCTTCGTTCCATCTTTTTGGCTTTGGCAACACCGCCCACAATGGTTCCTATGATGCCAAAAGCTATTTTCACATTTGGCTACACATTGTGGATGCCCTTAACTGCACCACTTGGTTTTGCTCCTGTGTGCTATCTATACAAATCTCAATTATATTGATCTAAAAATTATAGAATCAAAGATTAGTAAAAGGAGGTGATTTTGCCATGCTGGATGGCGGGGAGGTTTCTTATTTTCGAGGACGTTGTCCTGACGGTTTGCTTTGCAACATGCGTCCCACGCGTTGCTTTACCAAGCTGATCCGGCCCCACATGAGGCAGAACAACGGCAGAAGCAACACGTGTTGTTGAAGAAGATGAGGGAGAAGCGATTCAGAACGAGTGAAATGATGGTTGCTTCGCCCTCCAACTTTTTTTTAGCATTATTACTTCGTCCCTCCAACTTAATCACGGAAAGGTGCAGCTTTGTGATTTGACGCCTCATTGCTCATTACTACGCCGGCGCCATGACCGGGTGCTTCACCCCGCTGCTCAGATCAGATTCCTATGACGCACATGGACCCGTAGCTTGATGTCCTACATGTCGGCGAAGGGACTAGAAGATTTATGAAAGCGAGCGCCCACTCTACGACGGAGGAGTAGATTTACACGACGCCCAAGGAACTCGTCACTTGTACAGTAGTAGTACTATAGTTTTGCTGTTTCGCATTTATCCATCGATACAAACCCGACAACAGAAAGGGCGGATTTTCCGCTGTAGATGATAATCGCCATACATTTCAAAGGCAATTTTAATGTATGCAAACTGAATAATTATAAGTAACAATATGATATCTAGTAAAACTAAAACACATATGATTTATTGTGTTAGAGTGTAGTAGTAGTGTTGTATTGCATAGTTGTTAGATGTAACATGCGAGAACGTAGAGATGTAGTTTTGGAGGGCCTAGAGAGAGAAAAGCGTAATACGGTCCACCGAACTTCGTAATAAGCTGATTACGGTCACTATATACGCTTTATGTGATTATCCGTCACTTGCTCACAGCTTCAGATCGGATTGCACTCGCTGACCGCCAAATAGTCTGCGTGGTGCCATGTTGACTAGTTAAATTGACCACGTTCCTTGTGGGTCCCACCCGCCACCAAGATAGGAAAAGGTCGATAAACACAAATTTACGCAGCGCCGATAAGGCTCCAACCCGCGCTGGAATCACCGTTGTGTATGTGTCTGCTGGGGCTCAATGTGTGCATGCACGTGTAGGTTGAGCACTTGAGCGTGAGAGTGTGTGTTGGTCGTGGGTGTATCGGTGTGTGCATGCATGCGGCGTGTGCGTGTGGAGTGTGGTATGCGTGGCTGCGTGTGTACGCAGAGTGTTGTGCGTATGTGGGTGCATGTGTTTGTGGAGGTTATGCGGATGGAGTTCGTGTGCATGCGCGCAGTGTGTATAATCACCACACCAGCTCATGTGTGTTAAAACAGACGGCTCAAGATACCAATATAAGGCCACTTGTCCGCTGTGCCCGCTGGGTCATGACTTCAACCACCGCCAAAATATTTTTTGTCGCTTGTTTTCATTCTCACAAGTAAGATGCCCGCATGCTGTAACGTAACATCAAGATGCATTTGTATGACTTGTTTATCTTGTGAGAGAAAAGGATGAACGAGGGAAGGCCTTATTTGCAAATGTGGAGAGGTGTGTGGTACCTTTTGCAAAATTGCTATAGTTTCTTTCCTATCCGCACATATAAATCGGACGGCCTATATTGCAGGATGGCAGGCACACCATCATCACCAACTCTGTTTTTTATAAGAGTGTATTTTATGTATTTTATAATAGTGTAGATGTAGAGTAGATACAAGTCGACGTGTGGCCACGATGTTAGTGAGATAATGTGATGCAACACTAGAGGTGCCACGGAGCGCTTAACCGTCAACTAGTCATGTCATGAGCAAATACAAAGTTGTACGGTGAGCCCGTGATCTGATAATAACCACTAAACATAAACGGTGACCGTAATGAGTGGATTATGAAGTCCAATGTATGTATCGTGCTTTTCATTCAAATACAATGATCGCCATTGCATATATCGCGAGAGAAAGATGAAACACGCGTGAATTTTCCGGGGCTTACTTTTAGAGGACTCGAGATAGTTTTGTGTGCATACGTGAAAAGGGCGACAGGGGGTATATGCGATGGAGAGAGAGATGCTCTTCGCTTTCTTTATTATGACTAACTTTGTATATAGTATAAAAATATACAAATTCATAGTGCGGAATAAATATCATTGTGGGCACCATGCAATGCAAATTAGCGTCAGATTCTCCATATAACTTTGTAATGTTGTATATATGTAGAAACTCTAAAATAATTTTTGGCCACACTTTATTCAAAAGGAATGTTGTATGCTAAATAAACGTGAAGAGAGGGCTTTTAGATCAATGGGTACGGATGTAACATGTGAATGTGTAGTTGATGCATTTGGCGGGCCTAGAGAGGTATGTGTGTATTACGATTCGAGAGAGGCATGGATAGAGGGGCCGACGGGGGCGTGGGAGAGATAGCACGAGAAATGAGAGTGGTCTAGAGAGAGAGACAAATATGATGTCACGACAAGAGATTCCATTCCTTTGAGTGTGTATATGCAAGGGGGGGGAATAGAGGCACCAGGAGAAATTTTCTGTGTGTGGTGTTTGTGTTGGTATGTGTGGGTGAGAAGATAATGAGACGTGGGGCAGAGGGTGTGTCACCGCTGAGGTCCGTGGGTCGAGGTGAGGCCTTCGCTCGTTCCGCCCCGCGCCACATTGGTCGGCCCATGACACATTTAGGAAGACCCATGGATGACTAGTCGTACAAGACAAAGATAGCAGAATTGTGAAGGACTCGTGTCCACCGACAAAGCCGCTAGGATTTGTAACTCTAGGTTCTTGGACTAAGGTAACCCTTTATCTCCGATATTACTATTCATCCAACCTAACTTTAAGGGCATCCCACAAAATGCTCGCTAGAATCATACTGCCGATTAGGAAGAGAGGTGAGATAATGCGTGAGAGACAAGCTAAAGATAATGTGCGTACATGAGACACGAGGCAGGTCCATGTATATAGAAAGGGTCGATGAGGATTGTGCGTGTGTATGTTTAAGTAGAGGAAGAGTGCTTGTGATAAAGGTTAGTGAAAACAGTTGTAAATGGTTACGAGAGGGAGGGAGGGTTATATCTAGAGCATGTGTGCAGAAAGACACCTGAGAGAGTGTGTGAGCATGTGTGAGAGACCACCGATGGAGAGTGAAACTACACGTAAAAGACTGCTCTACACATTGATTAAAGATATAAATTGTATCCAAATATTAGGATGGGATCATGATATTTGCAATCAGCGTAAGGAGCGGTCATTGATCCATCGACATCTAGATTCTATCGAATTTGAGCATGTCTATGTTATTATTCACACAATTGATCCACATAGTTAGTATTTTGAACCTGCATAATGCATCGCTTAGCAATCAATATAAACGTGAGTATAGTTCATGTTGTGTGTGTAAAGCACATTATACATTACGAAAAGTTACACAATGGACATTTATAAATAGCTACCTATGAACTAGCATACATTTGAATTCAACCTAAGGTGGTTTAAAAAATCGAATTCAACATGAAGTCCATTCAATTATTTGAATTTGATATCATGGCATTTGTAAACCATACCTAAACTATGGGGTACTAATTTTGCTCGATTTTGTACATAATAGCATATGTAGTCATGTACAAAATAGATTCAAATTTAGCTCCTCCATTCCAAAATAATCTCAGTTATAGGATTTTCAATTGTCAAAATTTCAAAAGGATGCGGATAATTTAATGAGTTTTTCAAACATACAAGGTCAAATATAACATTGTCTATTTAGGTCAATCCTCATAGTTCAAGAGTACTCTAAACGTGAATGCTTGTGTTTCAAAATTTCGAAGAAGGCCAAAAGAGCCTCTACTCACTCAAACCGTGGAGACCAATGTTTGGTAGTACAAGGAAATTACTTTTCTAATAACTCCGACTCAGGAAACCTACCGCCCGACGTCCAAAGGTCTAAACTGGGTAGGTTTGTAGCTTCATCTAGACGCCACACAACCATTCAAAACATTCATACACAATGGTCGCTTACACACATGCTCAAGGCCAAATCGCTACCACTATTTGGGACACCTGGATTACCATCCACCCCGACCGCAGAGGTCCGAATTTAAGAGGGGGCAAAGTTTGTACTTTCCCATTTCAAACAAGCGCTGGCCCCATCTTCTGCTCAAAAAGCCAAAACAAGCGCTGTCCCTGCATCAAACATGGTTCCCCACCCGCCCGATTCCCCTTTCGATCTGGGCGCCAAAACTACTCTCCACCACCGCTGAAACCCCGCGCCCTCCGTCCGCCACCCCATCCCACCCATCAACCGCCGCCTCCATCACGCCGAGCCGATACTCCGATGTCGCCCTCCACCGCAACCTCAACCGCAACGCCCACGGCTAGTAGTTGAAGCCGAGGCCGAGCCGTCCGCATTCGAGCCTTCAACCACGCTGTCTCGGCCACACCACCGCTGCCCAACATTGCCACCTCCACCGCACCGAGTTGTTCCTTCACGCCGCCCTTCGCCGCGGATCGCTTTCCCTCCGCCGACATACGGCCACGGCAACAAATACCAACCATTTGGCCATGGGTTCGCCCAAGCCTGCACCTCCGTAACATCGGTTTCCGGTAAAGAAGAAGATCGCCGCGACATGTGGAGGTGACCACATCGGCAATCAAGAAGGTACTCCTCCCTTATTCGTGCAAATCTTACGCTCGCTGCACGGTATTCATCCCACGTACAGACACTAGTCGACCGCTTTTCTTGATACTAGATGTTCCTAGTAACTCGCGATGCACAAGGTTTCTCCTCATATACTATTTCACCTTAGCTAGAGGTCCGTCACCTCTGAATTTCAATTTCTCGCCGCTGATTCCTAATTAATCTGAAGCATTCTCGTGCGTAACAGCGCTAGTACAACTATTACGCCGGGAAGCAGCGCCATGGTGTTTATCTTAGGGCGCCTCGCAGCCTAGAGCTACTAGGCCCTGATCCGAGGTCGGCCGGGATTAAAGGGATGGCTTGGGGCGCTGCAAGCACGGCGGTGGTGTGAGGTCGATGGGAGGGCGGGCGGGAGGCACGGGTCCTGCGCTGGTGGTCACCGGCGTTCGAGAAAGATCGCAACAGGATCAAGGGAGGTAGATGAAGGCCATCTTCCTGCTCCTTATAGATCGGACGGTTCATTTAAAAAATCGATCGACCTATTTATTTTCAGCTGATCGTTATCTTAGATATGACCACATGTGGTGGTGTCGAGGAGTACCGTGATTTCTGTGCTCATATGTTACAAAATCAAACGAGTAGAATCTAATTTTGTTTGCCATGCAATGTTGTAGAGCTATCATATGTCTCTTTCATTTATTTTTCAGCCACCGCTATCTCGCTAATTTTATAGTGCACTAGTTCTCGCACACACTTCACCCTTACTCTCACTATTGTGTTTTTATGCAAGGGTATTTCTGATCACGCATGAGAGAAGCCAAAAAGAAAAGAGAGAAGTCGCCCAGCTTCAGAGCAAGGGGTAGGCAAGACACATTACAATGCTATAAAGGGTGCAAAGTCGAGATGGAGACGTAAACGAGCTCGAGTTGATGACCGAGGGAGTCCCGGATTAGGGGTATCCGGACAGCCGGATCAGGTACAACGCTCGACTATTGAAGCGTGAAGATACAAGACTCAAGACTTTGGCCCGTGTCCGGATGGGATTTTCCTTGGCGTGGAAGGCAAGCTTACGCATCCAGATATTATATTTCCTTCCTTGTAACCGACTCCATGGGGGGCTCCTAGCCCTCTCCTGTCTATATAAACCGGAGAGGTTGGTCCTTAGAAGGCCGATCACAATGACATTCATACCATCATAGGCTAGCTCCTAGGGTTTAGCCTCTACGATCTCGTGGTAGATCTACTCTTGTACTACCCATATCATCAATATTAGTCAAGGTGAAGTAGGGTTTTACCTCCATCAAGAGGGCCCGAACTGGGTAAACATCCGTGTCCCTTACTTCTTGTTACCATCATCCTTGACGCACAGATCGGGACCCCCTACCCGAGATCCACCGGTTTTGACACCGACATTGGTGCTTTCATTGAGAGTTCCTCTATGTCGCCGTTGTTGGGCTCGATGGCTCTTCAACCGCCGCCAATAACGCTGATATCGGATAGTCACGACGAGCATGGCTTAGACCTCGCCGTCGGACAAAGCTCGGGTGTCACCCCGATTAGCCTCGGACCCAACCGGAGCAGGCTGCTGTTTAAGGACGGAGGGATGGACCTCGCCCCATAGGTCGCGAGACTCATCGGGCGTTGAGCCAAACATGGGCCTTACTATGTGGTGGCCTATTACTCCGACTTCGGATTCAGATCCGGATGTTGAGTCCGTCCGGCACTCCTGAGCCGGTCAAGCCAGGTTGGGCTCCGTAATAGGGTTCACCGCCTGACATTTTTTCGCACTCTCCCTTTGGCGACATGCTGAACTCGCTGAAAACTCTCTCTTGACAGAAATTTCTGGGCCAAACTACGTCCGCTCGAGGGGAAGCAGGCGATGAAGAAATTCGCTGCCCACCCACCACCCACTTCATAGCCACGGGTCGATGATTTAACCAACGCGGCTCGACTTCGAATCCAAGACATCGATGGTATGGACAACGATGCAGGAGAAGTTATGAATCTACGGGCGCCGGACTTCGCCATCACACGATGTATACATAGTGGATACACCCAAAGAGAATGTAAGGTGACAATCCCGACAATAAAACCCCGGACAAAGCCAAAACGACGGCGCAGGAGCCGCTTCTAAGTCCAGCAACAAAGAAAAATAGTGACAAGAGCGCCGTAAGGATCGATACTACAACCAACTCCAAAGGCAACAACGACCATACGGACCAGCGATGGAGCAGGGCAAACCAAGTCACCCGTAACACGCTCGAGCAGACGCCAAGGACAATGGTCCCGACGGACGAGGTCACCAAAACGAACCAGCACGGGAAAATAGTCCCACAATGATGCAATCTCGAAAACACGTGAACGAGATAACCTCCACGTAAAGCTTATGGCCACCGCAAGAAGTCTAAAGAAGCGTATAGCAGCTCAAGGCCGCATGTGAAACGCCAACCGAGATGGAATAAAGTGCTAGACATCAAGAAAGATACGGTGATGATCGCTTTACAAAGAGCTATCCAAAACGCAAGCTACTGCCAGAATTGACCTACTTAAGGTTGTACCACTTCATAACCGCAACAAAGCTGCTACCGATTCACGTGAACACCAATAAGAAAGCTGGAGCGCCAGGTCCATTTATTTATCCAAAGGACGCACTTCGCCAAGGACTACGGTCACCAAAACGACACGCCTAATCAATACCAGTCCGGAATAAAGACCCACACAACAATCAGCCGACGACATGCCACGGCATGTCCAGACACAGAGGGGCTGCTCACCTCCTGCTTTACCGGCGAAGCATCGACCAATAATTCCCACAGGCTTTAAACATGTGAACATAGAGGCATACGACGGAACGATGCACCTGTGGGTCCTGGATCGAGGACTTCATCCTCCACATACATATGGCTCGCGGCGGATGACCTTGACGCCATCAAATACCTCCCTCGTCAAGGGACCAGCTCGGCATCGTTGAAAGGCCTCCCCAAAATTCAATTGGGAGCTGGAAGGAACTCGAGGACGCTTAGGCCAACTTTCAAGGGACCTACGTCCGCCTCCCGGATGTCGAACGACTTAAGTCACATAGTCCAACAGCCCAGAATCCGCCGCAAGTTTTGGAACATATTCCTCACTAAGAAGAATCAAATTGTTGATCGTCCGGATGCCAAAGCCTTAGCAGCATTCAAACACAAAGATCTCAGGATTTAGTGGCTCGCCAAACACCTCGCCAAGAAAACCAAGGACAATGGCAGCCCTAATAAGTTTTATGACCCGCTTCATGCTGGAGAATATAGCTGGCTAGCTCAGAAGGCACCAGCTACCCCAAAGACATCCAAAATAAGGGATGGCAATGGGAAGCCACGTGTCATAAAACAAACGCCAAAACAAGGAAGAGAGCCCGGATAACACGACGGTTAATGCCGGATTCAGGGCTCTCACCTAATCAGCAAAACAAGCCATCTAAAGGCAGCAAAGAGGGACCGTCTGTCTGAATAGAGTCCTAGATAGACTATGCCAAATTCATGGCACTTCGACAAACCTGTAAAACCACACGCATGCAGAGTGCTGGGTCTTCAAGCAGGCCGGCAAATTAAATGCCAAACACAAGGGAAGAGAAACACTCAAGTGAAGACGAGGATGAACCTCACTAATCAACACCGGGGACAGTAAAACATTCCCCTGAGGTTAAAACAAAGGAACATGATCCATGCAACTCACACATCCATGAGGAGGCACGAACGCACGATAGAGACGCGGGTCGGTATAGAGCCCATCGCCCTCATGCCTAACCACCGGATGCCTTATCCGATCACTTTCGATAACTTGGATGACCGAACTAGTATTCGCACGGACGATCAAAGGCCTTGGTGTTGACCCGATAATCGACGGATACCGCCTCACCGCTGCCCTTATGGATGGCGGCAGCAGCCTCAATTTAATATATGAGGACATCGGCTCCACGTGATGGGGATAGACCCATCCAGAATTAACCAAAGCAACACCACCTTTGAAGGGGTGATACCAGCGCTGAAGCCCACAGCAGGGCTTCACGCGACCGGAGGTAACATTCGCTCGCCAGTAACCTGCTTAAGAACTACTCTTCGCCATCGCACCCTTCCAAAGCGACTATCACGCAAAGGCTCGAAGAACGGCCTTCGCTCTGCTTCAACGCATTGCCGCACTATGGCTACCTTACACTTAAGATGCCCGGTCCACATGGCGCATCACCGTTAGCGGATTCATCAGAAGCGCCACGCTGCAGAGGAACACGCGACGGGCTCGCGGCCGACTATAAGCGCCTCCAACATAAGAAAACATGATCGGTCATTAAAGGCCACAGACTGGTTAGACGAGTCCGTCGCCTCGAAAAATCGAACCAGGAACCGATATATATAATACCATGGTGGACACCAGGGCTATAAATATTTAACATAATTCCCACAGCTTGGCTCAACCTTATGGGCAGGCCAACATCTTACACTTTTATTATCCACCTCATACTTACGCTTGTACTCTTTCACGAAGTTTTCCTTTTTCCATGCATAACGCTCAGGCGATACCCTTCCAGATACTTGCACAACGGAGACAAAGGCGAGACGTGTAGCAGGCCCCGCTCAACAGGTTTCTTTTTAGATTAAGCCCTCGTAAACCTTTTTATTGCCTCTTGTTGTTTAACCATCCCATGGGTTCCATACCCACGTAGGATACGCCGCTTTTGGCATCTCGCCATGACATATTAACGCATCGCATCTAGAAAACAGGGTTTATAACTAATGGGCATTCTAAGCCCATCGACTATTATAAAGTCCGAATACCCTGGAGTGTTCGCGCCACGAAGTTTGGCCTTTATATGCAGCAGTTCTAATCATGTCTTTGGTCAAATGTTGGGTTTGCTCAGCCCTCGGTTTGCCGCCTTACGCTCCGTTAGTATCGCTAAGGTGGCCAAAGGAGAACTATGCGCACAGTGCCCTCGTTATTCAATGAGCACCCTCGGTAGAGAAAGCCAAAACTGACTGTCATGATATCTGCGAGAGACTGTTCAACCACTAAAGACTTATCGAATCCTTAGGATTCCTCTGCGATTAACGGGACCGCTGCCGGTCATGTACACATGCTACCGTGATTCGGATGCACGCTAAACGCACTGTGGGCCACATTAGCCCCAACATTAAATTCTTGGCTAAGCGAAAGTGTTACAGCTATATAGTCTAGTTGCCTAGTTCGACGGGCGATCACCTCCTTCATGGACCAAGACGCTGGATCAAGTGTGATTATGCATATTTTTATGTAACACCTCGCATTGTTTAGCGTAAGTCGCTTTACGCATCGCTATCTTTCGGATTACACATACAAATATATATATATATATATATATATATATATATATATATATATATATATATATATATATATATATATATATATATATGAAAACGGCCGCATAGGGACACAAATAATACTTTCGTGCAAAAGTATAAATATAGCCTTATAACCAAAATAACATTGTTTTTACAATAATTCGATTTATCAATCAATAATACATTCTTCGAAAGCAATCGCTTCTATGAGGCGGGCATCTTCCAGACTCCGCGCCAAGTAGTGCTCGCCGGATATTGGCCCCTCACGGATCTTGGGTCGCTATAATATTGGCCTCCATATTCGTCCAATAGGCTTTAACGTGGCAAGAGCCATCCGCACCTCTATGCACGCCGACCTCCTCATGACATCGATCCGAGGCACGGCCCCAAGGAATTGCTACACCAAGCCAAAGTAACTGTCCAGCTTAAGCCCTTCCAAATAAATATGGTCTATCACAATCGCATTGCAAGACCGACAGCCTCGTGAAGTTCGCCACAAAGAGCCATCTTTTCATTTAATGGCAGCAAAGTAGTGGGAGCATTGAATTGCACTCGTAAAAGCTTCCCCACTTCCTTATCACCCCGACTAAGAACTTGGCAGCGCCACCGCATTTTCGCCAACTCAGATGACACGTCTGCAGGACTCCAGCTACCATCCAGGGAGCGATTCGATCGAAAAACTTCGTCCTCGCAGCAAGTAGGAACCTCCAGCCACGATTTTACCGCTTGTTGAAGCTCCTCCGCGCACTCGAGCTCGGTCCGTATTTCCTGGTGGCATTATGCGCCTTGTCCAGCTCGCCGTTACCATTATGCTCCTTTTCAAGGAGCTCATACCGTCAGCCGCATCTTTTAACTCAATAGCCATCTCGGTCATCTTTTTCCTCGCTTCGGCGATGAGCAGCCTATTCGCCTCAATTCGCCGCTTTTTAGGGCAGCCGCATTGCTCACCCGAGCTTGTTCCTTGGCTAGAGCAAGTTCAAGACTCAAGGCTCCCACGGCGCAACACCATCTCGCAGTCCAAACAAATTATATTAATACATGCCACCTTCATATTTTCTTATGCAAGGGAGATAGTGCACGCACCTTTGTGATGTATCCAGCCACTCATGCATCGAGTAATATCGGCATCAATCGACCCAATTTGCCTCGGCTGCTCGCAACTTCAACGACGGCTGGCGCCGACCTACTGTGTACCGCACATTATTTATCGCACTATCATTGGTTTATGATCCCCGCTTGTCGCCAGAGGGCGGGCAAACCGTAGTCTCGTGGGCTGCTATCTATATGGATCACACCTAGCGCGCCTTTACAACCAAAGAAATAGTGAGTTTTACATTACATGCCTCAAAACCTCTCGAAAGCAGGCTTGTGAATGCTTCATTCAAACCACTTGTAGCGGATGAAATCTTCCCCGAGCACCTGTTTCATTAATGAGCGGTGTTTCTCCGAGAGCGCAGCTCGCTCTAGTAAGCCCGCCAAGACGTCTCGACTTAGGGCGGCCGACGATTGGCTTCGGCCCTGGCGGATCCGGCTCCTCCGTGATAACACCTCGTGTCGACTGCCCAAGAACCGGAGAGGCAGGTGGGGTCTCGCCTCCATCATCTCCGGAGGAAGGTCGCCCAAGACGATCCTCGTTGAGAAGAGCTGCCACCGGACCGCGAAAAATTGAGTCCCGGTCATTGATCCAGAGAAACAAAGACCTTCTACGTTAATGATTAAACTTACGGCTCGCTGAGGGCTGGCCCGCTGGAGGGCACGATGCGGTGAGGGTGCCTCATGGGGCAAGGACCCCCGGGATCCTTTTTCCCAATTTGGGCATCTCGCCCAAATCTTCAAGGCGGCCTTCTTCTTCCCGTGGGAGGCGGTTTCGACCTCTCCTCCCCGACTATCCCCGGTCGGATGCGAATGTGGGGTCTGATCTCATCCTTCCCTTGCCTTTCCCCGAGGGCATTCTCGCCGAGTACCTTGGTCGAGCATCTTGGCCACTTGTAGGGCGGGCGAGCCTTCGAAGTGGCGCCGACACTGATTCTCTCTCGCTTTATGGAGCCATTCCTGATGCGGATGATATTCGTAATAAACAATCTTGACAAATACAAAACAGGGTGTCCGTATCAAAGGATACTTACTTGAGTATCTAGGCATTTGCACCTTAGGCCCAGATCTCGGTGGTATCCGGACATGTTACCTTCTCGTCTCAAGAATAATTTGCACATCTCTTCGAGCTTTAAGCCAAAGAAGTGCTTCACCGTCTCATGACCCTCCGATTGAACTCCCACATCCAAGAGGTCGGCGCTGGCATGGCAACATCCGCCGGATTAACATCACTTGCATTATGTCGACAAGGATGATATCTCTCTCGAGAAGTTCCTGATGCAGTTCTCAAGAAGGTATCGCCGTCATGAGCCCCCATTACGCCCTACGCCTGTCCAGACGCCAACCGCGACGGGGGCCCGGCGAACTCGGGGCGGCCACCTACTTTGTGCCCTTTGGGGCTGTAGCATAAACTGCCTCCGCCATATATGTCGACATTGAAAGAACCTCCGCCATGGGGCGCCGGTAGCCATTATTACGGCACCAAGACTCCACGGTCGCCCATCGATCATCTTCGCTTCACATTGAAGGTCTTGAGCCATAAGTCAAGTGTGGCGGACATGGAGAAAGGCCTCGCATACTATAATGAACGATTTAGATATGGAGGATAGCATCCGAGCCGATCATGAAAATCCAGCCCGTAATAGAACATGAGCCCCTCACAAAGGGATGGAGGGTGAAACCCAAACCATGGAGCAAGTGTGGGACAAAACAACGACTCATTAGGCTCCGCATGGGGATAACTTGCCCGAACGGGAAGCCCGTGCTGATATCCGCGTTAGGTATCCGACTCCCTAAGCTTCGCAATGTCCTTCCCTCAATCAAGGAGGCGACCCACCGCCTTAAGGATCAGATCCGACATACCGCGGATTTTGGAGGGGTGGAGCTTAGGTTTTGGGTGTTAGAACTCGAGGTGCGAGAAGGCGCGATGAAGGTGAAGAAAGAGGCGTAGGTCTCGACCCCTTTATAAAGAGGGTGAATATCAAGAGTTCCCGGTGTGACCGCTTGAGGCTTACTACCGCCAAGGGTCACGACGCCATATTGATGGAAAATCCCGAATAAAAGGGACACGATCTCGCCGACGGACGTGCAATAAAACTGCCTCGTAACGCTAATCATTGTGGGCTAGGAGACGCCGGTTCACATTGGACCGAGCCACGGCACAAGGGCACGATGCATGAAGATTGCCAGAAATCAGATCCATACCATACGCATTTATCATCCCGCTGGATCCGGACACCGCCTACGTGTTCGATAACCATTTTGAGTATTCGTGGAGGAACCCGCTTGCAATGTCAAGACACATCGCACGCCGACTCATCGCCATTGAAGCCCGGTTCAGGGCTACCGAGAGTCCTAGATTAGGGGTATCCGCATATCCGGATCTGTGTACAACGTCCGACTATTGAAGCGTGAAGATACAAGACTCAAGACTTCGCCCGTGTCCGGATGGGATTTTCCTTACGTGAAGGCAAGCTTACGATTCGGATATTATATTTCCTTCCTTGTAACTCGACTCCATGTAAACCCTAGCCCTCTCCGTGTCTATATAAACCGGAGAGGTTGGTCCTTAGAAGGCCGATCACAATTACATTCATACCATCATAGGCTAGCTCCTAGGGTTTAGCCTCACGATCTCGTGGTAGATCTACTCTTGTACTACCCATATCATCAATATTAGTCAAGGTGAAGTAGGGTTTTACCTCCATCGAGAGGGCCCGAACTCCGGGTAAATATGTGTGTCCTTACTTTTGTTACCATCAGCCTTGACACACGACGAGACCCTCAGCATTCGAGATCCGCCGGTTTTGACACCTGCAATGATGACTCGCCGCAATGAACCACCATCCTGTGTGCTTGCTTTAACTTCATGTGTCATATGTGGTTGCATGTTCCATATGGTGTCTAGCTTGTATTCAAAGGTCAAGTCGGTCTTTATTAAGATAAGGAAAGATATTTTTACATGAACCACCATCCCGTGAGCACTGTAAGACAAATAGTTAGTGTGGCATCGCCGAGCCAAAGACAAGCCCAAAGAAAGACATGCATCACCGAAGCCAACTAAAAGCCGCGATGGTGGCGGCAGCCCGCCTCCCACTAGGCTCTCGTGTCCTAGATGATCATGTTCACCACTCCAAATGATGTCTAGCTTGTATTGCTTCCAATTTGGTTAAATTGCATCTACTTAGCTTACACATTATACTTCCTGGATGTCTAGTACATTTGTGTATTAACCATGTTATTACATCAAACTAATGTTCTTGTGTATCCTCATCAATCACTTATGACGAGGTAGGCAGGCAAGGGACTACTCTCATTTAAAGAATGCAGCCAGCCTCCGACATGATTCTCAAGAAATGTAAATGCTAGATGAAGATAGTGAACATAGCTCAGAGTTGATTACAGCATTTCTACACTAGCATCGCAGGTGCTTGCTCTAACTTGGCAGCGTGATATGTGGTTGCATGTTGTATATGGTGTCTAGATTGTAATTCTTCCAATCTAGTTAAACCGCATGTGCTAGTCTGCTTAGCTTATACTCTGTAAATGTGACATTATACCAAGTAATGTGACATGCCTTCCTGTATTTAGTACATAGTACATCTGTCTATTAAGCATGTCCTTACATAAAACTATTGTTTTTTTGTATCCCGTGATCAATCAATATGACGAGACACCTTTAGTATATGCAGTAAGTATATTAGTTGCATCTTTCATATGATTTATAGCATGCGCTGCTTCTAATTTGTTGAAATTCCATTTATGATGGGACGCTTTTAACTTGGCAGAGTCATATTGGTTGCATCTTTCATGTGGTGTCTAGCTTGCATTGCTTCTTATTTGCTGGAATGGTTTCGCTTAGTTTACACAAACAGTTGTGAACATGCCATGTCATGCCCTGTTTTCGTACATATTCCATGCCGGTATCATGTGTTTGCCTTTACATCAAAGTAGTGATTGTCAGATTATGCATGAATGAGTTCTCAAGAGAGAATTTTATTGCTTTTTCTTGTCGGTTTTACTTGAAAATTCAAAATCAATAAAGCGGAAGGAAGTTAGCAAGGCAGCGGATAAAGGTGCTCCTTCCAAACGGAGGGCCTCTACAGCTTTACCCTCCACACCCCAAGATGATTTCCAAGACAACACATGCATAGACACTCAACAAAGTTGTGTTTATGATGAGCACGCTTCCCTAGTGCAGCATCACCGTGCTCCTCTAACTTGGCAATCGTTATATGTGGTTGCATGTTATGTGTGATGTCTAGCTTGTATTGCTTCTAATTTTGTTGAATTCCATCTGCCATTTTTACACATTATACTTGAATAAGACACGTGTTCCTGCTTTCTAGAACATACAATATCTGTCTATCACACCATGTTCTTACATCAAATTACTACTGTGTAACCTGCAACAATCACTTATCATAAGACACGCTTGACTTTGGAGTGTGATATAGGTTACATCTCACATTCTTTTCTAGCTTGTACTACTAATTTGTTGAAATGGCACTTATGACGCAGGCAGTTTTAACTTGGTAGAGTGATATTCGCTGCATCTTTCATATGGTGTCTAGCTTTCATTGCTTCTAATTTGTTGAAATGCCTTCTCCTTAGTTTACACATCATAAGTGTGAATATGCAATGCTGTGAATATGCAATGGCACTAATGACGCAGAGACCTCTAACATGGTAGTGTGATGTTGTTTGCATCTTGCATATGATTTATTTCTTGTACTCGCTTCACATTTGTTTAAACGCCATTTATGCTGAGACACTGTTAACTTGGCAGAGCGATATTTGTAGCATCTTTCATATGGTGTCTCCTTCCATTGCATTGCTTCTAATTTGGTGAAATGTCTTCTTCTTAGTTTACACATCATAGTTCTGTTATCTCTTCCATTCTATTTTTCATACATATTACATCCTCCTATCATGTGGTTGTCTAACATCAAAGTTCAGTTCGTCTCAGATCACGCATCAATTTGTTCTCAAGAACTAAATTGTTATTCGCTTTTCTTGTCGGCTTGACTTAACATGGCACAGAGAAAGAGGAAGAAACATGTAATGGCAGGAATGAGAAGCGGATGAATCCTGCAGATTCTCTGGTAATCGATGGTGCAATAGAAGGTGAAAGTCCAGCTGAAAATTCTACAAACACGCATCCCATGCTACACGAGCTGCAAAAAGCCAAACAGAAACAAATAGCTGCCACCAAACAAGCAGAGACAACCCTAGTTCTTGCAACACCTACCATAGTATTACTAGTTGCACGACATACTGCAAGGCCAACTGAGCTAGCAAAGACGCTCCTCAAGCTCCCTTGCCACTGACACTACTTCCCAAGCACTCTTGACACAAGACGAGTTGGCAATATCGATGAACCTTGTGAGCTTCAACAGCAAGAAGGTAGTTGCTGGAGTCAAGTAACAGCTTGCATGCTTCTTTATATGTAGTCTCACAGCTTGATGTACACTAACACTTCCTATGTTCGTTGTTGGACTAGCACCTAGGCGCAAGAGGAAACAAACATCGTGGATAATGCTCGATAGGTTAACTAAATCTAGAGGAGGAAGAATGGAGATCCGCTTTGAGGCAGGTTTAAAAGGCCACGCCATGCTACAGAGTCACCAAGTTAGTATCGAGGCAGCGGTTGTCGTTAGGTGTCATGTACGATCCTCCCAACATGGATTCAAGACAGAATGACAAAGACGAAACCCAGCTCAACACCTTCCTCACCATTTATCTGTAAGTATGGTTATGTATGGAAACTAGTAATATCGCCTTGCTCATCTCCCATACTTTCTAGGTTGCTAATAATGAGACTCCCATAATTTTCAATGATGAGGTTCAAGTTGATAGCCAAGATGATGCAAACTGCACAAGCTTGCACCCATGTTTTCAAGTCTGCTCATGACAAGATCGGTATAACTTGAGGAAAACTCACTCAAGGCAAGGCTAACAAAGGAACTTTCCCAAACATCTCTAGTGGAAAATATATCGAATGAAGACCGGAGGGGCCTTGTTAAAACTGGTCCGATCCAAGTATCGTACATTATATATATGTGATCAGATCACATGTTGAAGTCCTATTTCGACGCATGTGCCACACAAATCTATCTTCTTGTAGGTGAACTGCTCAAAGAACAAGGCCAACCGTATGAAAGTGAAATTCCAATAGACGTAAAGGATCTCGAGCTATATTGCACAATCGCGAGGCTCTTGTAATTAGCTTTGTTTCACTCTTTTCATGTACCATATTATCGATCTATATTGACTTGTTCAAATGCGCAGGAAAGCCCGCATGGACCAAAAAGTACCTGAACCAAATGTTGTGGAAATCTTCAAGGACCGCACACCAAAGAAGGAGAAGGGCATGACTACACCAACCAAAGCCGTTGTTGTAAGTCCTTAATCCTCATGCCTTTTAACTACTACTTACTCTGACTTGTGCCTTGAACTACACGGTTTGCAGCCAATGTCTATTACTCTTTTCAATTTTATACACAATTGTCTTAGCGTATCATTGCACCTTACAAGGTTTAAAAGGGAGGAGTGATGTTCCTTTGATCTTGACCCGTAATCTAGTTCCGTGCTCGACTTGCCCACACAACGTTACAATTGCATGTTTGCCTATTCTCAGTTGTTTTGTGATATGAATGATGTCATACTATGATTACCGTATTATAAACTCGTCTCCTTATCCTTAGCCCTCAAATGTGAAGAAATAGACAATACATTAGCGATGGTACATGGTCATATGTTTGGAACCTGGTTTTATTATTTACTTTGCAATAAAATACAACTAATATTTTACATGGGTTCACCAGAATAAGTTCTGTATATAGATCAAAGCAATTTTGTTTGGTTTTGCTGCCTCCTTAATATCTTCTCGCTCGTACTACTAATGTAAAAACTCAACTTTTCAGCGAGCTATGGAAAAAATGGTGGAACCGCCACCTTCTGAAGGTGGCGAGGCAACTGAGGGTGTCCTGGATTAGGGGGTATCCGGACAGCCAGACTGTGTACAACGTCCAGACTATTGAAGCGTGAAGATACAAGACTCAAGACTTCGGCTCGTGTCCGGATGGGACTTTACTTGGCGTGGAAGGCAAGCTTGGCGATCCGGATATTATATTTCCTTCCTTGTAACCGACTCCATGTAAATTCTTAGCCCTCTCCGTGTCTATATAAACCGGAGAGGTTGGTCCTTAGAAGGCCGATCACAATTACAATCATACCATCATAGGCTAGCTCCTAGGGTTTAGCCTCTACGATCTCATGGTAGATCTACTCTTGTACTACCCATATCATCAATATTAATCAAGCAGAAGTAGGGTTTTACCTCCATCGAGAGGGCCCAACCTGGGTAAACATCTGTGTCCCTTACTTTGTTACCATCAGCCTTGACGCACGATCGGACCCCTACCCGAGATCGGGCCGGTCTTGACAATCGACATTGGTGCTTTCATTGAGAGTTCTTCCGTCGTCGCCGCCGTGCTCGATGGCTCGCCTTATCGCCAAAGACAACATTACTTCGGAGGGGGCTCGCTGTAGGCCGACGCTCGCTTGGCAGCTTTATCATGGTCGCCCCATCGGCGATGGCGCCGACGATGACTTCTCGGTCATCGATCATAACCTCCGCTGGCTCGAATTTGCCAACATATGGATCCAATGGAGCTCTCCTCCCTTAACTAACTCTTGATCGCATCGCCGCCTCGGGAGTCGCTATAGACTATGACCAGATTGGGCTTAAACCCACCCGAGGGACATCGTGTCCTTGTCCACCCACGAGATAGCGATAGTGGAGGAACCACACGCGGATTGCCCTCAACTTTGAGGACAAGCTGTACACGGATCATCGAACTCCTTGAGCCAAAGACCTGCTCAAAGGAACACCTGACCCAGGTCCCGGACTTAGAATCGGCATCGGTCAAAGAGATTGGGCACCCTGTAGCTCGAGCTGTTTAGCTCGGATCGCCCGCTCTTCACGCTAGATCGGATAAAAATCAGCATTTTAAACTAGACCTAAACTGCTCTCCCGCGACGTGCAAGAGCCCCGTGAAACCGTGACATCGCTATTAGGCCAGATTCTCCTTGCGCTTAACAGGTCGTGGACTGCCAAGAGGACATGGTCTCACTTTTTCTCGCAAAACTGCACGGACGAAGGACTCTCAATGCTATAAGCCGCCACATATAGTACGCCATGATTTGGCAACCATAGTACGGAAGTACTATGCGATGGAGAGCGCTGAAGACCCAAACAGAATTTTGGGACAGATCGCTCGCCAAAACCTTTGTCCTAACTAAACGGACGAACTCGTAGTCAGCCCAACCCAATCCCCAAGAAACCGAAGCCCACTCAGCACGTAGATCCGTGATGAAGATTGGCTCGACGGGCCATGTAAGCTCCACAAAGACTCGGATACACCACCTACTCATAGCCTTAAGGCATGTTGGATACTCCGCAGTGGTAAAAGTGGCGAGGATCTTCTTATGGGCCACACAACGGGACAACATCCTCCAGCAAACACAATACGGTGCTAACAGTCTTCGACACTTTTGCCTCGAACAATAGGCGCAAGCGAGCTCGTCGAAGCTCGGCTGAAATTTACCAGGGGCCAAAAATAAACCCTTGAACGATTATCGCTATCACTTTTAACGCCAAGGATTTAACCTTGATCCCGGATCGTCCGGCGCCACCGCCCGTTCTTAGCCCAATCGTGGACGGATTTCGCTCACCAAGGTGCTCATGGATGGCGGAAGCGGATTAAATCTGATCTATGAAGAGACACTCAAGAAGATGGAAATTGACAAAGGTCGATTGAACAAAGCGCAACCTTCAGGTAATTATCCCTAGTCGGAAGCACGGCAAAGCGGAAAACACACTTGACATAGTGTTCGCACTCAAGAATTATAGGTCCAAGAAATCACATTCCAAGTAGCCCCTTCAAAGCAGGGATACCATGCCCTTTAGGGCGACGCTTTGCAAGCTTTCAAGCTATACCCCATTATGGGTACATGAAGCTTAATATGCCCGGCCCACCGGAATCATCACTCTAGCCAAGGACCTGCACGCCGACTGCTACCAAAAATAAAATCGCAGCACTAGCCCTAGAGGCACTATCCGAGGCCCTAGCAGCCAAGAGTTGGCAACATCAAGGGCCACCATGGACAGGGACGACGGATACTAGACAAGCGCACCCAAGTCCACCTCATTTAAACCTGCAGAGAGATAATCAAATTCCAAGTCCATCCAACAGACCCCACGAAGACAGCTTCCATCTGGACACAACGAGCCCTGATTGATCAAGACCGCGAGATTTCTTACGCAAGAATTGGGACATTTTCGCCTGGCACCCATCGGACATGCCAGGCATCCCGCGCAGACTGGCCGAACACAGCCTCAATATTCTAAAAGGATATAAACCAGTCAAGCAAACCCTAAGGCGATTCTCAGAGCCCAAACGGCAGGCAATGGGGGAAGAGTTATTCAAGCTACTCGAGGCTGGATTCATCAGAGATATCAAACATCCGGAGTGGCTGGCAAATTTGGTGATGGTACCAAAGAAGGAAAATTCTGCCGCCTTATGCGCCGACTTCAAAGACCTCAATAAGGCTTGCCCCAAGGATCCATTTCCATTCCTCGTGATCGATCAAATCATCGATGCCACAGCGGACACGCACTCGCAGTGTTTTCTCGACGATACCGGATACCATCAAATAAAGATGGCAGAGTCTGACCAAGCTGCAACAGCTTTTATAACGCCCATATGGCCCCTTTGCTTAACACTATGCCCTTCGGCTCAAGAATGCCGCGAACGATCAACGATAATTCAAACATGCCTGAAAAACAAATCGCAAAACAGTAGAAGATATTTGGACGACGTGGTCATAAAAACTAGACACGCCGAAACCCCGATAGATGACCCGAGACTCACATTCAAAACCTCCGACATACGACATCAAGTTGAATCTGAAAAGTGCGCCTTCAGCCTCCCATCGTGGAAACTGCTAGGCTTCATCGCTTCCAACAGAGGAATTGAGGCTAATCCGCAAAAACCGAAGCTCACACAGCTTGGCTATACCAACGGACCTCAAGCACATACAAAATCTAGCCGGATGTGTGGCTGCTCAGCCGCTTTATCTCCGTGTTAGGAGAAAAGGCACTACCGCTTATCGCCTTCTTCGTGCAATCAACACTTCGCATGGATTTGAGGCAGCCGCGGCGGACTGGATGAAATAAAGACCTTATTGGCAAGTAATCCAGTGTTAACAGCTACCAAGATCGAGGAACCTATGTTGCTGTACATAGCTGCAACACATCAAGTCGTAAGCGTGGTGCTCGTCGTCGAATGAGAGGTCGACAGATACAAATACCCGCTCCAGTAGCTGGTCTACTACGTGTCCACGGTCCTAACCCCACGCAAATCACGATACCCAAAATAGCATACGCGGTGTTCATGGCATCCCGAAGCTATGACACTACTTTCAAGAGTGTTCGACACGTGGCCTCCAAGTACCACTCAATGACATAATAAATAACCACGATGCTACGGGCCGGATTGCCAAGTGGGCTCTTGAGCTCCTTCCGCTCGACATAACGCATAAACCACGGCGGCCATCAAGTCGTTAGTGTTGGCTGACTTCGTCGCCGAATGGACAAGTTTAACTCCCTAAAGAGTACGACGATACTCAAACCGGATCATGCACTTCGACGGCTCTAAAATGCTGGCTGGATTGGGACCAGGGTAGTCCCGACATCTCCCACCGGGCGACACGGTCCAAGACGTCCTCCAAATATTATACATGATCTAACAATGCAGCCGAATATGAGACTCATGGTACGCTTCTGATGGCGCCTATGGGCATTCAACGCCTAGAAGTGCGCTGACCAACTCGCAATATCATAGATAAACGGAGATTTTGATGCCAAGGACCAAAATGGCGGCCTACCATAATGCCGCCCTCAAATGTCACTCGGTTCGAGGGGCTCAATTCCACCATATGGCTCGAGAAAACAATCAAGCGGGCGGATGCCCTCGCCGTGATCGGGCGCTTAAACGCCAATTCTCGCCCCACCTAACATATTCTTGAACGGCTGTTCAAGCCATCCGTAGTATAGAAGGAGTCCGCAACACTAGCACGGACCCAATACACCTCCCAATTCAACCATCATACACAATCGGAGGTTCTACCTCGAATAACGCCCTCGCCCATGAAATCATGGCTATAATCGCTTTTTGACCGAGCCCTTCTTGGCCTACCTAAATAGGCAAGAGCCCTCAAGAACAAAATGAAGCACGCTGCATTGTCCGGCGCCTAAAGCTTACAAAGTCTACGAAGGGGAACTCTACAAGAAAAAGCGCCACCGAGTACTTCAAAGATGCATCTCCGAAGAGGAAGGGCGGAAACTTGGCTGAAATCCATGCCGCCTGGCGGGCACCACGCCGCTGCTCGGCATTAGTCGGCAAGGCCTTCCGCAGACAGGTTTCATTGGTCGACGCCCGAGCAGACGACAAGACCTTGTCCAACATTGCGCCGATTGCGCCTCTTCTTGCCAATCAGAGTCATATGCCCCTACCGCTTCTACAAACAATCCCCATAACTTGGCCTTTTATGGTCTGGGGGCAGATATGGTCGGACCTCTTAAAGGGGGAAGCCATAAGAAAAATACTTATTGGTCATGGTGGACAAATTCACCAAATGGATAGAAGCTAAACCAGTCAAAACGGCTGAATCTGGACCAGTAATTGACTTCATATCTGGGGTCGTACACCGATACGGTGTCCCCCACAGCATCATCACTGATAATGGCTCAAATTTCACAGCCGACAAAGTGAAAACTTGCACAAAAATGGGCATCAAGCTCGACACGCCCGCCTACCATCCACAAACTAATGGCCAGTAGAGCAGGCAAATGGTCTCATTATGAGCGGTATCAAACCCAGGCTAGTGCGATCCTTGATAGAGTCGGATACGCACTGGGTGGAGGAGCTCGACTTTGTACTCTGGGGGCTACGGACCATGCCAAATCGCACCACCGGATACACACCATTTTTTATGGTGTACGGCGTGGAAGCAGTTTTACCCTGCGACATAATACATGATTCGCCACGCGTACACATGTACGAAGAGAAGGAAGCCGAGTTAGATGGGCAGGATAATTTGGACGCCCTGGAGGAGGAGCGCGATGTCGAAAAGCCCGCTTTCAGATTCTATCGCCAGCAGTTCGACGATACTAAAGCAGAGAAGTGCGGGCCAAAATTTACAATATTGGCGAGCTCGTTCTACGACTACGGAAGAAGAAGAATGACAAACTCAAACCCAATTGGGAGGGTCCCTTCATCATTGACAAAGTTCTCACCGGAGGAGCGTATCGCTTACATAATGCATCCGATAACAGACTCGAGCCGAACCCATGGAACGTGGCAAGACTACAGAGATTCTACGCCTAGCGCCGAACACAGTGTTCGTCTCCTAACCCCTCCTTTTGAAATATGCCCCATCCCTTTTTCCTTTCTCGAACTTTTTCTATCTTCACATAAAGTATTCAATACAGTGCGGATTTTCGGATCGCTCCGGCCGCACTAAGTGTGTAAGCAATACCTGGGGGCTTCCTATATGGAAGCTTAAAATGATTACTCACATGGCTTTTTGCCCATCGCATATGCATTCTTTTTCCATATGTGCCTTTTCTTCACCATTATATGCATCGATATGACTTAAGATGTTGCCAAGCTGGGTTGTTCGGTTTTTGTGTTTATGCCCCACGCTCGCTAATCGGCTAGGGCATAAGGGGAGCACCTCCGCATTGTTACTGCCGGTTCAGCCGGATGTACCTCAGATCGGGTGAAGCCGAAAGCTAGCTTCCTTAAGAGAATATTCGTCGGTGAACAAAAGCTCGGTCGCTTATTATAACATGAATCCTCGAAATCTTGTATCCTGCGCCATCGCTTGCAGTCCTAACATGTGCATCGTCGCATGCGCATCCTGTGGAAAGGAACCCCTAACGGAACTATTCTCTCCGAAGATGTTTTTCTATCCATGTAATATAACATAACTAGTTGGGTACTTGTCTGCTCAAGCACTTATGACCCCTACGCCTTTGTTTCCACGCATACCCCGCTTTGTATAGCTGAGTGGGTATTCGGACACACCCCGGACTATAGGGTTCGGGGGCTGAAGCGAAAAGGTCCGCCATGACAAATGATTTTAATACGGCTAGGGGCTAATCATGACCATTCATTTACACAATCATTTGGACTAATTACATTCCTCTTCTATACCATCCAATGTGCTATCTAGCTTACAACTCGTTGAGAATACTTAGCGGCTAACGCTACTTGGTCATACACTGTGCTAATGGGAATTTCTTGCCCATCGGGCCCTCGCTGGTCCCACTTCGCCATATGGTCCGGGTCCAGCTTGGTGTAGCGTGAGCCACCATCGCCTGTGCTTCTTGCTCCTTGCCGGCATGCCGATATCTTCCATAGACGGAAGCGCCGCCAGGCTCCTTGCAGCAAGTCCACAAGTTCCCCCATGCCATTCGGTAGTAGGGTTGATGGCCACAAAGCCTAAGCAACACCCTGCATCACTTGCTGAGCTCAGCCTGCAGCCTCGAAAGGTCTTGCAAGAAATCATTTGCGATGAGGGCATCTCTCCTCGAGGCGCAATTCGCTAACATTCCCGCAACCAACATTTTTCAATATATTCTCGCCGAACTGTACAGCAGTCGCCTAGGCACTTACTATAAATGTCGCGGCCGGCCTCTTGTTCTCCTTCATGGAGTCCGCCACCGAGCTCGAGATATTTTAACTCCACGCCCAGCTGGACTTTGCATCTTGAAGATCGGTCTTCCCGCCTAACTCACGTAAGAATGCGCTCGCCAGCCTCTAGCTGCTTTTTGAAATTCGATGCGTCCTCTCCTACGCCCTCCGGATTCACCCCGGGATTGTCTGCAGAATTTTCTGTTAGACTTGTCATATTTACTCGCTGGTGCATCTTCGCACAATTCTGATAATTGTTACCAGATGAGGGCCTTTGGGGTTCCTCTAACTTGGCAATCGCGCCCTCGCCGCCTTTGCAGTCCTCCAGCTCCCCAAACAATTGCTCGCTCTTCTCACAAGGACTCAGACATAAATTGATCCTTAAAACTATTGTTTCAACCGCTTCAAGTCTCGTGGGCTACTCCTATACATACTTATCAAAATTTCTCACCCGATGTCTTTGGTATACTGGTTTGTCGCCGCAAGCCCGCCCGAGCAGCTTGGATGTACGCCTCCGCCGAATTGAAGGCATTAAAATGCCTCTTTGGAAAAGATGTTGTTCAATTATGGCCCGCTGGTGCCTGTGGATTCATGGCGCCTCTACTTAGAATTCATGGCTGAAAGCAGGTCTGCACTCTCCGCTTGAGAGCAATGCGTGTGCTGGCCTCTGTCCGCCTCCTACTCAAGCCGCCTCAAGAATCCACTGGTGGAGGCATGATTGGTAGGGTCTCCTGATATAGTCCAGCTTATTCTTCTTCCCGCCGGACACGAAGGGCGCCATCATATTTTAAATTTATAATTATAGGACAGGTTATTGTTTAACCTCTATAGCGTGTGTCAACCTCACCGCCTTCCTCTTGAGCCTGCCTGATCCGACGCCTGTGGTTGACGAGTCCCTAGGGGCTCGCCCTTCGCCTCCCACTGCTGTTGTTGTAAATAGAACGGTGCCTCAAGGGTAAATTATAACACCTAGGGGAGTCCTCTTCAAGGACAGGGCTTTTAGTTCGGGCTTACACATGAAGAGGGGGGTAGTTCAGGATAGTCGGCCAGAATGGCCACTAGGGCGCCATCCCAGCCTCGACATAAAATACCCCGCTGACAAGCTCCATGCTGATATCCGGATCCACTTTAAGTCCCGGATCTAGGGCCCTTCCAGGTCCTCTCGTTGCGGGAGGGGCTGAAAATTCCTTCTACGCCCCTCCTTAATTCCTGCCTGTACATTGATGCAAGTAATCTTAGCGTAAGAACGCTAGAGCAAAGCAGGAAAAAGAATGGCAACTTACCCACGCTTGAGGTTGTACATGGAGAATCCTTCCCTGCTTTTATGCTAAGGAATTCCTCCTCTTCCCTTTATACAGATCGGACAAAGATTCTTGCCAGAGCGGCAGCGAGTCCTGACCTTTACGGCCAGAAGGGAGGCGCCGCTTCCCCGCTGAAATGCTACATGGGCTTCCCCGATATTGAGCGGTTGCACTCTCGCCTTATGCATATCGCCATAACCTCAACTATCGCCATCCGGATTTGGCCAAGAATTTTATCTTGTCCATCAGAGGAGTATTTCTCGTCCTTCTTTTGAGGGCCCCGAGGGCGCCACTTAGGCGCATTCTCAAGGGCATTGCTGAACTCACGGAGACCTGTCCGACTGGATCCGAAGGGGACGCTGCTTATATAAAACCACTCGTAAGGCCAGCTTTTCCGTGCCTTCTTAGGAGTAATCGGATAGTTATCCGTCCTCGCAATGCGCCATACTGCCCGCCCCACTTGACATAGGGACTCCTGGCACGGGATGAGGCGTAATAGCTTCCGCCATAATCCAAGTGTGGTTTGCAGCCTAGAAACAGCTCAAGACAGGCAACATACCCCGCTATGTGCGTAATAGAGCCAGGGTAAGATCGTAATCGGAGGCCGTAGAACTGAAGGTAACCGCGAAGAAACGGGTGGATAGGGAACCCGACGCCCCTCAGCAGATGAGGGATCAGACATATACGCCTCCGGAGATGGGTTAGAGATCACTTAGCCTCGGTCTCTCCATCATAAGTGGCTATTCCAGCTTGATGGAGACCATGAACGCCGGTGGAGAAACCCTTGGGTTTGTAACTTGTTGCAAGCGGCTATGAGGAATCGAACACTCTCCAACTCTCGACCTGGAACGAGAAGGGCGCGTAAGAGTTATGGACGGCCGCCATGTTGGAATGGCTTTTATGCTAAGCACTGCTGGATGCCGGCTCTGGAGGAGAGTGAGGTTTGATCTCGAGAATCCCCGCTTTAAATAGACGGTTCGCCCGAGGATCGAGGTGGAAATGCAAAATGCTTCGACTCGCATTTCGCTTGACACGTGGAGATGGTCATTACGAGGCACCGCCGAGGAGCACAACATTGATTGGAAGCCGACACTATTCGTCGCCACAAGCACTTTGGGGTATTCGAGAAGGAACCCGCCTACAATGCCAAGACAAGATCGCGCCACGGACTCATCGCATTGAAGCCTGGTTCAGGGCTACCGAGGGAGTCCGGGTCAGGAGTATCCGGACAGCCGGACTCGTACAACGTCCCACTATTGAAGCGTGAAGATACAAGACTCAAGACTTCGCCCGTGGTCCCATGATGGGACTTTCCTTATGCTGAAGGCAAGCTTGGCGATCCGATATTATATTTCCTTCCTTGTAACCGACTCCATGTAAACCCTAGCCCTCCCGTGTCTATATAAGTCGGAGAGGTTGGTCCTTAGAAGGCCGATCACAATTACAATCATACCATCATAGGCTAGCTCCTAGGGTTTAGCCTCTACGATCTCGGTGGTAGATCTACTCTTGTACTACCCATATCATCAATATTAATCAAGCAGAAGTAGGGTTTTACCTCCATCGAGAGGCCCCAACCTGGGTAAACATCTGTGTCCCTTACTTGTTACCATCAGCCTTGACGCACAGTATCGTGACCCCTACCCGAGATCCACCGGTTTTGACACCGACAAGAACTATCACCGCAATGTCACTTTTGTCGTAGCAGTACAAGACTGTCCACTAACAAAGGCCAAAAGCACGCCTCCTGCGTAATACCGGGTTGGTTGTTACAAACTGCCTCATGATCAAGATATGCAAGCTCAAAGCAATGTTCTATCTCGCTGCATTACAAGTCCATTTCCTAACAGAGGCCCTTTAGAAACAAGGAGAAACATTGCTCAATGTCGCTCAAGATATGCATGGTTTTGAAACCATACTATCGACATTTGCTATGTTGTTCAGAGCCTAAGAGAAATGAAGGCGAGGTTATGGTGCTCCATCGACAATACAACATGAAAACGTAATGTGCAGGTCAAATGAACCAGCTTCAACTCCGTGGTGCATTTATCTGCTAGATCGTTAAGTTTTATTCCAACCTTCCTTTTGTTATATAGTTGTAATTTGTTTTGTGCGATACAAAATTTATTATTAACGCCCAACCACCGTCAAGAAGAAAAACAGCAAGCTATTTTGTATAGTATAGGTGTTCCTATATTTGCACCGGTGGCTATCTTTGATGCCGAGTGGATGTAATCTGTAATCGCTTTAATAGCCTAGCTGTTAGTTTCGCCTTATTTATTTCCTAGTCTTTTTTTCCTGGTTTGTTAGTGGTCAGAACCACCATGGGCCATATACAGTGCCCTAGGATCCATGGGTCTCCCATGTGCCGCCGATAAATGGGCTCAGATCGGTGGGCCTCGGCCGCCGATAAATGGGCTCAGAATCGTGGCTCGCCGCTTGGACAAATGGGCTCATATGGGCCGAATCGGGCGATTGGTATCGCTCAGATTAAGAAACGGGCCGTTAATAGGCTATAGGACTGCAAAAAGCTTAATTCCTGCTGCTGCATAACGGGTCATTAATGGGCCGTAATATAGGACGGCGGGCCAAATGGGCCGACTTTGCTTATGGGTCAATTTGGCCCATTAGGGTAACAGGTTCAAGAACGGTCGACTTTGCCATGGGCGGAATTTGGCCCATTTGGGGAACATGCCAAGAACGGGTCGATTTCTTTCCATGGGCCAAATTTGGCCCATTAGGGAATAGGCCAAGAACGGTCGGAAGTAATCAAGGGCCAAAAAGGAGCCTAAGAACGTATGGGCCAATAATAGGCCGGAAGCTAACACGGCTGAAACGCCCATGTAAATCACGCATAATTAACGGGTACAAAGAAAATTACTGTTCATTATAGGTTAGAGTCACCGTAGGGCCTCAGAAGGGCCGAAGATACGGCGGCCTCATATATACGAAGACGTCAGGCCATACATGGGCCAAAAGTGAAATGGGCCGGTGTTATATTCGACGGACCACATGATGTTGTTGGCCAATTTCCTTTAGTGCCTAACGGGCCGTGAGTTAGTTAAAAGCCGTAAAATGGGCTATTGCAAGAGACCGCATCAAGTTTTCATGGCCAGCTTTCGCTAACTTTCGACCAAGTCAAATGGGCCAGCTTTGTAAGTTAAATGGGCCAGTAGGGCCGTGGCACGGGTTTATCATTACCATAGGCGCCTTATCCAACCCATCGACTAGCCGACATGTCGGTCCGCCAATAAGAATTTTTACACGGAAATTTCCCATTGGTCGGGCCGCTAACGGTTATCGGATCCAAAACCTACCCGATAGCTTAACGGCGTCGCTATGGTGGATGCCATGTGTCCACACCTTGACGAAAGCACTTCTCGTGAAGCACGATTTATCGTCATGGAAGTGGACACTTTGAAAGTGCTATATCGACAAGAGGGGGGTGAATAGGCTATTTTATGAATTCTTCAATGAGGAATTTGCCGTGAGGAAATTCCTTAGCTAAGAACTACTTGCAATGAATAAGTACTCGTAAGTAAGCATAAGAGAATGCGGCATGGTCATCATGATGAAATGAAGACAATCAAAGAGTACAGAAAGCATAAACACAGATAGCACAAGATGAAGACAAACAGATCAAGAAATTGAACTGAGAAATTGAGAAAGTCTTCACCAAAGTCTTCAAACACAGATATGAACGAACACTCAACACAAAGAATGAGGAAGAGTTGAGGAAATAGAACCAGTTAGGTTGGTGAAGACAATGATTTGGTAGACCAGTTCCAACTGCTGTCCTCAGCTTGTACGTCTGGTTGAGCGGCTGAGTATTTAAACTCGAGGACACACAGTCCCGACACCCACCAGCTGAGCACGCAGCTCAGACACCAAGTCCTCACCATATTCTCCTTGAACTAAGGTCACATGCACTCTCCCAATCACTCGTGGTAAGTCTTCAGCGACTTCCAAACCTTCACAGACTTGGTCACCGGCGATCCACAATTCCTCTTGGATGCTCTAGACCATGACGCCTAACCGTCTGGAAGAAGCACATTTTCAAAGGTAATAAGCATCGGATCCACGCAGGATCAATCTCTTCAAGATGCTCAATCACTTTGGGTTTGTAGGGTTTGGTTTTTGGTTTTTCTCACTGATGATTTTCGCCAAAGTCCTCTGAGGATGGGTTGCTCTCAAATGACAAGTGTCAAGTTTCTTCTGAGCAGCCAACCAGCTAGTGGTTGTAGGGGCGGCTATTTATAGCCTAGGGAGCAGCCCGACATGATAAGACATAAATGCCCTTCAATGATATGACCGTTAGGTGGATAAGATATTTTGGGACAGTCAAGCCAAGAAAAGAACGGTCGGAAATTTGACTCTCAAATTCCTCGGCTATCATGTTCTCATCAGGCAATCCAGATCGGCGAATTCCTAACTCCTCGCCGAATAAATTCTCAAATAATGTAAGAACTTCGCCTCTCACATCAAGAAATTGACTTAAACTGTATGAGATTTCCAAAGGCTTCACTCAAGGGATTGGTAGGTGTAGGATTTGAGTTGAGCATCACATGGAAATTTTTCCTTAGTATTTCTAATTCCTTTAACAAAGACGGTGTTTCCTATGACTCAAGAAAGAGAAAATGAAACTAAGAAAACAAAAGTCTTCACGCTTCATGTTCCTCAAATGAATACCAAGTCTTCAAGGTCACACCAATTTCTTCACTTTCAAAGTCTTCGTAAAGTCTTCGTAATATCAAAGTCTTCAATAAGAACTTCATTTTAGGGGTAGACTTTCACAGAAATATCAAACTCCTCATAGACTTATAGACCTGTGTACACTCATAAACACATTAGTCCTTAACCTATAAGTCTTCAATACACCAAAATCACTAAGGGCACTAGATGCACTTACAATCTCCCTTTTGGTGATTGATGACAATATAGGTTAAGTTTTCAACGGGATAAACATATGAAGTGTAAATACTGATGTTGAGGAATTTGATTGCAAGATATAGAAGAACTCCCCAAGATGTGCATAGTGAGGAATTTGCTTTTGAGGCAAGCACATTTGAAGAGTTGAATCATGGAGATCTCCCTATATCTTGTAATTCATACACGATTTGACATATAATATGAAGAATTTGAAATGCATGATGAAATATGGTGCTTGATGAAATTCAGCATGTGTGCGATAACATTAATGAGGAACAAGCATGCAAAATAACGCATCAAGAGTATCAGAGCAGCACAGTGCATCATCAGAGCACATGCATCAAAAGTATCAAAGCACCATCGGGTTTAAGATTACAACTCGATCCAATAAAAGTTTCAGAAGAACGAGAGTTGTAACTTAACAAAAAAATGCCCATATAATAGACCCGCTTGAAGACTAACTCAAATTTCTCCCCCTTTGTCATCGAATGACCAAAAGGATCGAAACTGAGGACTAACGCCCCTGAAGAATTTCAAGTTGAAGAAGGAGCGCCAGCGTTGTTGGGGTCGGTTGTCGTAGTAGGGCCTGCCGCAGTTGTCGCCCAAGTCTTCATTTTCATCGTTGTCGTGATGAAGAATAGGAGCTGGCCACCAAGGAAGGAACTTTGACCTTCTTGTATTTCTTCAGAGGAGGTGCGCATCATCAAATTCTTCCTTGAGACCCATTGTCGCCGGCCTTCCGTTGTAGACATTTGAAAGAACAACCCAAAAGGCTTGAAGGTTTCATGGAGGTAGTAGTGGTTTTTCTTCACCGCATTGTGTGTAGAGGTCATGTTGTGAAGAATTGAACCAAACCGACGCTTGACCCATTTATGATTGCGATCAACCTTCTCGATGAAGACCGAGGAGTAACTCACGATCACCATCACCTCGGTGCCGTGGCTTGAGGATTTTGCTTGGCTGAGGTATTGGCGGCAGAGTCATGTGTGGCGTAGTCATCATTGGTGGAGTAGGATGCAGCTTTGTAAACTGACCATCCAATGGACGAAAGTGCCTTCATCGATCATAGCAGCTTGCCTTGCCCTTGTCATCACCGAGGTAAATGTCCGCTTGAGGACTTCAATCAAAAGTAGCTGCAGTGGTTCGTAGTATCGCCTTGTAATTGAGTGAAGACCTTGTCCCGATGAACCTCATAATCCATGGTGCATAAGGCTTCAGCTCAAAAGGTGACATAGCAATGTTTGCCAGAGTCCTCATGAAGAAATCATGGAGTTGACGGAACGCCATGAATGATATTGAAAAGCATATTCTTCATGATGCCAACGACTTCTTCATCATTTGAGTCGTGGTCTTTGATAGGACTCATTGTCTTTGTCGAACCGATAGACAATCCGAGGCACATATAGTAATTCCTTGACGAGGAATTTCGCTCGAGGTGCCTGCCCTCGCTTCAAAGGCTTCATCAAGACTTGCATGTAGTGATTTGAAAGCTCAGTTCGCTGTAGATACAACGAGCACCATCAAGGGAGGATCGAGTGGTAGGGCACGAAGCAATTCAGTTGTGGTGCCTTGTAGTGAGTATTTTCGACATCCAGCCTAACACCCATGAGTTCACGCCTCAGCGCCTCCGTGATGTGCAGCGTGCATAGAATTGAAGAATGAGTTCTTCATGCCAATCACAGATGTCAGTGCAGAAATTCAAAAGTCCTGCATCGTGAAGAACACTGAGGACTAGCTCGAAGCCTGGCAGAGACTCCATGTCCACATGAGGAATATGTGCATGATCGAAGACTTTGTCTTTGTTGAAGAGCACTGAGGAATAGAAATTGGCTTGACTGGCAGTCCAGAAACGCCTCTTCCTTATGCGAGAAGAATCGTATGGATTGTAATCAGTGAAGAATACGTGCTCGCCAAAGAAATCTTCAGCCTTGAACTTTTGCTTTGTTGAGAAGGGATTCTTTGGCTTTGGCAAAGGAGTGTCGCTGAGTTGCATCACGACCTCTCGAATCGCAATCTCGTGTTCTTCAGCCGAGGAATTTCTTGTTCCTCTACAAAAGTCCCCGAGGATCAAGCAGCAAGCAGGTTCATCAGCTTAGTGGCTAGAATTTTTTCATGGACAGATGAAGGGGATGAGTTTCTTCAGAGCCCATTTGAACTGCTGGAGCAGGGACCGAGGAATCTGTTGAATTGGAGAGAAGAGTGAGAATTTGGATGCTGACTTTCCCAAAAGTCATCGCTCATCACTGGCGCAGCTTCCAATATCCACATCTTCTTCAATTTCTCAACACCGCCTCTTCACCGTGAACCGAGGCATAGGCGAGGAAATGATTGGGGTTGAAGGGATTGCTTCCACTTCAATTTCTTCATCAATCTGCCTCGACGAAGCAGCAGAATGATCTTGTTCATCGATCCGCTTGGGATCTCATAATCTTCACCAAAAGGAACAAGGTCCTTTGATGGAATTGAGGAAATTGGAACAGCATCAATAGGATTTTCAAAGGAGCTGGTCATTTTTTCATTTTCTTCAGAGTCAAGAATTTGACGCAGCTGATGCTTTCTTTTCATCATCGCAGCTCGCTCAAGAGCCTTGGTCTTCTTCACATCGAGGCGATGGAAGAATTGGAGTTGGTGTAGGCGCAGGAGGAGCCGAGGAATCTGGTTGATTTTCTCAGCGCAATCGGTGCAGCTTGTTCTGACTTCTTTAGTTTCTTCAGCGCACACTAGTGGATGCCCCGCAATTTCTTCAATGGCTGGAATGGAGTCATCAGCCCCGAACTAGCATTGTCTTCAAAGAGCCTGAACTTCATCAGCCGTTTTGGCATGTTCTTCACCACGAAATGAGGCTCCAAACCGAGGAATTTCTTGTTGTTGCGCTAGCTGCAACATTGGTGAATTTCTTTGTCGTTGATTTAATCTGACTTGGCTCATTGCCAATCAGCATAATAGAGTCAAATTTTCACCGAGGGCTTTGATGTTGCATCTTGATAAGTTCTTCATTGTCATCTTGACAACGCTTTTTCTTCAGCCCTCTTTCAGATCATGATTTCTTGATCTCTCGTCAGATCAAATTTCCATTTCTCCTTGGATGAAATGAGTCAGATGTGACTTTGG
>JAHIAM010005584.1:0-28065 GCA_021605205.1 Aegilops longissima | reverse complement strand
ATATCACATCACAACATGCCCCAAAAACAAGTTAGACGCCCTCTACTTTGTTGTTGCAATTTTACGTGGCTGCTACGGGCTGAGCAAGAACCGTTTACCACGCGATCAAACCACAACGATAGTTCGCTGTTAGTGCTGTTTTAACTTCGCAGGACCGGCGAAGCCACACTTGTTCAACTAAAGTTGGAGAAACAGACACCCGCTTAGTCACCTGCAAAGCACGGCAAACCAGTTCCGCAGAAGCGCACGCGTATCGCCTCGGGCCGCTTCATCCAACAATACCGCTGGAACCAAAGTATGACATGCCGGTAAGCAAGATGACTTGTATCGCCCACAACCACTTGTGTTCTACTGCGGCATATAACATCAACGATAAAACCTAGGCTCGATACCACCGCTGGGGAACGTAGTAATCAAAATTTCCACACACGCAGGATCATAGTGATGCATAGCAACGAGAGGGAGTGATGTCCACGCACTGTGAGACCGTGAAGCGGAAGCGCGCGACAATGCGGTTGATATAGTCAGACGCCTCACGATCCGATCGATCTGGCACCGAACGACGGCACCTCCCGAAGTTCAGCGACGCTCATCGATGACGCATCCCTGACCATCCGAAAGCTCGGGATGAGTTCCACAAGATTACCGCGCAGGACGACTTGATGTTCTATCGTCAGCAGGCTTCACCAGCACCACAACAATACGATCGGTGGAATATAGTAGAGGGGCACCGACACGGCTAAAGAACCATCACGAAGATCAACTTGTGTGTCTATGGGGCCCCCGCCTGTGATATAAAGGAGCAAGGAGGAGGAGGCCGCCTGAGGGGGGCACTGAGGGGAGTCCCACTAGACTCCTAGTCCAGTAGGATTCCACCTCCCATATGGAATAGGAAAAGAGGAAGGAAAAGGAGAAGGAGGGGCGCCTCTTCCCTAGTCCACCCGACCAAACTAAGGAGGTGCGCCACCCTGAGGCCCTTTTCTTCTTTTCCTAATGGCCCAATAAGGCCCAATACGTATTCTCGAATCCTCCTGGAGACCGGAAAATAATTCAATCACTGAACCTTCTCGATGTCCGAATATAGTCGCCCAATATATCGATCTTTACGGCTCGACCATTTCAAGACTCGCCATGTCCTCGATCTCATCGGGACTAACTCCTTCGGTACATCAAAACTCATAAACTCATAATATAATTGTCATCAAACCTTGTTGCAGGACCCTACGGTTCGAGAGCTATGTAGACATGACCGAGACTCGCTTCCTATCAATAACCAATAGCGGAACTGGATGCTCATATTGGCTTCTACATATTCTATGAAGATCTTATCGGTCAAACTCATAACAACATACGTTGTTCCCTTTGTCATCGGTAAGACATTTCGCCCGAGATTCCATTTATCCAATACCTAGTTCAATCTGCACCAGAAGTCTCTTTACTCATTCCGTATACATCATCTCACAACTAACTCATTAGTTGCAATGCTTGCAAGGCTTAAGTGATGTGCATTAATGAGAGGGCTCAGATACCTCTCCCATAATCGGAGGACAAATCCTAATCTCGAATACGCCAATCCAATATGTACCTTCTGGAGACACCAGAGCTCCTTTATAATCAACCAACACAAGTAGACGCTTGGTAGCACACAAAGTGTTCCTCCCAGAAACGGAGTTGCATAATCTCATAGTCATAGGAACATGTATAAGTCATGAAGAAAGCAATAGCAACATACCAATGATCAAGTGCTGTTAACGGAATGGGTCAAGTCAATCACATCATTCTCCAATGATGTGATCCCGCTAATCAAATGACAACTTTTGTCCATGGCTAGGAAACATAACCATCTTTGATAAACGTAAGTCAAGTAGAGGCATACTAGTGACACTATGTTTGTCTATGTATTCACACATGTATTATGTTTCCGTTAATACATTCTAGCATGAATAATAAACATTTATCATGATATAAGGAAATAAATAATAACTTTATTATTGCCTCTAGGCATATTTCCTTCAATGAAGACTACGAGGATTTTGATGATGAAGATTTTGACGATTTCTTCTTCTTCTTAGCGCCATCGAACTGTAATCCTTGTATTTTCTTCTTTAATTACTTTTCCCACTAAGGACAATCTTGAATATAGGACCAAATTTCTTGCATTTGTATAGCCTCTTGTAGTCATCGGATGAGGAATCATTGTCCTTGAGGATTTTCCAAAGCGCCACGCCTTGAGAACTTCGGAATTTTTCACGAGCCATAGCTCCTGCTTTAATTCTTCAGATCACCAAGGCTGTGCCACAATCTTCATTTTCAGATTTCATTAATCGGCCTTCGTGCAACGTAATCTACCATAGCACGAACCATAGAGATCTCTTTCAAAGAAGTCGAACTCATGAGTGTTTAGCCTCTCGAGGATATCAGCGGATCAAGTGACTTGTAATCATCACTCTTGTATCATCAATGCCGAGTATCAAATGAGGAATCAACAATCTCATCAATTTCTTCACCACCTCATGGTCGGTGATGTCAAGGGCACCAAGCGCTTGAAGCTCATTTGGGATGTCAGTGAGGCGATCGGTTTTTGAACATTTTCATTGTCAGTCTTTTGAAGCGTTAAGATTATGGAAGAACATCAACTCGAGAGTCACGCTGAGTTGAGACTCCTTCATTCACTTTGGACAGCCTATCCCACATAAGCTAGCAATCCAGCACTCTTCCATACCGCCCTTTCATGGCCACATATGATATTCTTCGCTGAGAATCGAGTTGCTTGAATCTCTTCACACGGTATGCTCAAAGAGGGTGAGACAGAGGGAACACCATTTTCCACAACATACAAGAGATCGTTATCAATTGCCTCAAGATGCATTCACATCTTATTTTTCCAAGAGGGGTAGTCTGTCCCATCGGTGGACAGCCAGCAGAGACCTTGATCATACCTGCGGCCTACATAACTAAGACTACATGCACGCTAAACTAAAATCACGTAACAAGGGAGTACCTTGCTCGATACCAATTAAAAGTGCAAGTATATCGACTAGAGGGGGTGAGGTTATTTTATGATTCTCACTCATGAATTTGCCGTGAGGAAATTCCTTAGCTAAGAAACCATTTAATAAGTACTGTAAGCATAATACATTACGTGCATGGTCATCATGATGAAATGAAGAGCACAAAGTGTAAAGCGTAATCACAAGATAACACAAGATGAAGACAAACAGATCAAGAAATTGAATCGAGGAAATTGAGAAAGTCTTCACCAAAGTCTTCAAACACGATATGATGAAGCACTTAACACAAGAATGAGGAAGTGAAAGAGTTGAGGAAATAGAACCAGAAGCTTGGTGAAGACAATGATTTGTAGACTGGGCCCAACTGTCTCAGCTTGTATGCCTCGTTGAGCGGCCGAGTATTTAAACTCGAGACACACATCCCCGACACCCACCCGAGCACGCAGCACTCAGACACCAAGTCCTCACCAGATTCTCCTTGAACTAAGGTCACATGCATTCTTCTAATCACTGTGGTAAGTCTTCAAGCACTTCCAAACCTTCACAAACCGTCACTACGATCCACAATTCCTCTTGGATGTTTCTAGACCATGACGCCTAACCGTCTGGAAGAAGCACAATCAAAGGTACGCCGGATCCACGCAGGATCAATCTTCAAAGGATGCTCAATCACTTTGGGTTTGTAGGTGTTTGGGTTTGGGTTTTCCTCACTTGATGATTTTCACCAAAGTCCTCTCGAGGATGGATGCTCTCAATGACAAGGCCGCCTTTGAGCTGCCAACCAGCTAGGAGTTGTAGGGGGCGCTATTTATAGCCTAGGAGCAGCCCGACATGATAAGACACAAATGCCCTTCAATGATATGATGCTTAGGTGGATAAGATATTTTGGGACAGCCGCATAGCACAACAACTGGCCGGAAATTTGAGGTTCAAAAATCGTGGCTATCATGTTCCTCTACTATGTAGGCAATCCACATCGCATTCCTAACTCCTTAGTCGATAAATTCTCAACACTGTAAGAACTGCCTCTCACACCAAGAAATTGACTGAATCAGTATGAGATTTCATGCTTCACTCAAGGGATTGGTAGGTGTGGATTTGAGTTGAGCATCACATTGAAATTTTTCCTTAGTATTTCCTCACCCCTTTAATAGTTTGTTCTTATGACTCAAGAAAGAGAAAACGAACTACGGAAACAAAAGTCTTCACGCTCATGTTCCTCAAATGAATACCAAGTCTTCAAGGTCACACCAATTTCTTCACTTTCAAAGTCTTCGTAAAGTCTTCGTATACCAAAGTCTTCAAATAAGAACTTCATTTTAGGGTCGATTCTCTCTCAGAATATCAAACCTCATAGACTTATAGACCTGTACACTCATAAACGCATTAGACCCTTAACCTATAAGTCTTCAATACACCAAAATCACTAAGGGCACTAGATGCACTTACATCTATAAATGTATGAAAGCTCAACAAAAGAAACTAATGGTGTGCATCCAACTTGCTTGCTCATGAAGACCTAGGGCACTTGAGGAGGCCCATTGTTGGAATATACAAGCCAAGTTCTATAATGAAAATTCCACTAGTATATGAAAGTGACAAAACAAGAGACTCTCTATCATGAAGATTATGGTGCTACTTGAAGCACAAGTGCAAAGGATAGTAACATTTTCCCCTTTTTCTCTCATTTTTTGCCTTCTCCTTTTTTATGGCCTTTCTTTTTTGGGCCTCTTTTTTTATGGCCTTTTCTTTTTTATATTCCTCACTTGGGATAATGCTATAGAAAATGATGATCATCACTTTATTTATTTACAACTCAATGATTACAACTCGATACTAGAACAAAGTATGACTCTATATGAATGCCCGAAGCAGGTACCGGATATGCAATGAACCAAGAGTGACATGTATGAAAGAATTATGAATAAGCCACAAGTACTATGTCAACTACATGATCATGCTAAGCAATATGACAATGATGAATGTGTCATGATAAACAGAATGGTGGAAAGTTGCATGGCAATATATCTCGAATGGCTATGGAAATGCCATAATAGGTAGGTATGGTGGTGTTTTGAGGAAGATATAGGAGGTTATGTGAAAGAGCGATCATATCACGGGTTTGATGCAACTGCCAAGTTTGCACCAACTCTCAATGTGAGAAAGGGCAATGCACGGCATCAAGAGGTTAGCAATGGTGGAAAGGTAAGAGGCGATAATCCATGGACTCAACATTAGTCATAATGAAATCACATACTTATTGCAAAAATCTACAAGTCATCAAAACCAAGCACTACGCCAAGATGCTCCTAGGGTGATATATTGGTAGAAAAGACCATCGTCATTCCCGACCGCCACTCATAAGGAAGACAATCAAAGAACACCTCATGTTTCAAATTTGTTACATAACATTTACTATACGCATGCTACGGACTTGCAAACTTCAACACAAGTATTTCTCAATTTCACAACCCTCAACTAGCACAACTTTAATATCACTATCTCCATATCTCAAAACAATCATCAAGCATCAAACTTTCATTCAACACACTCATAAGAAAGTTTTTACTAGTCTTGAATACCTAGTATATTAGGATTAAGCAAGTTACCATGTTGTTTAAGACTCTCAAAATAATATAAGTGAAGCATCATAGTTCATCTATTTCTTCAAAATAAAACTATCATCGTGTCTCTAAAAGATATAAGTGAAGTACTAGAGCAAAACAAACTACTACTAAAGATATAAGTGAAGATCAATGAGTAGTCGGATAATTATGTAACTATGTGAAGACTCTCCCATTTAATAATTCCAGATCTTGGTATTTTATTCAAACAGCAAGAAAAGCTAAAGAAAATAAAATGATGCTCCAAGCAAAACACATATCATGTGGTGAATAAAAATATAGCTCCAAGTAAAGTTACCGATGAACTAAGATTTAAAGAGGGGATGCCTTCCGGGGCATCCAAGCTTAGGCTCTTAGTTATTCTTGAATATTACCTTGGGGTGCCTTGGCATCCCCAAGCTTAGGCTCTTCCAGTCCTTATTCCGTAGCCCATCGAATCTTTACCCAAAACTTGAAAACTCCACAACACAAAACTTAATAGAAAATCTCGTGAGCTCATAGCTAAACAAAACAAAACACCACTTCAAGGTACTGTAATGAACTCATTATTTATTTATATTGGTGTTAAATCTAGTGTATTCCAACTTCTATGGTTTATAAACTATTTTACTAGCCATAGATTCATCAAAATAAGCAAAACACTAAAAAAACAGAATCTGTCAAAACAAACAGTCTGTAGTAATCAGAATTAACCCAAACTTCTGAACTCCAAAATTCTAAATAAATTGGTGGACCAATTTGTCTAGTAATCATCTGCAAAAATAATCAACTAAATATCACTCTAATAAAATTTGAAGCTAATTTCGTGAGCACTAAAGTTTCTGTTTTTTTACAGCATGATCATAAGACTTCACCCAAGTCTTCCCAAAGGTACTACTTGGCACAAACACTAATTAAAAAACAAAACTACATCTAAACATAAGATAGATGGATTATTTATTCCTAAACAGAACCAAAAGCAAGAAACAGAAATAAAATTGGTTGCTCCCAACAAGCGCCACGCTTAACGCCCTAGCTAGGCATGATGATTTCAATGATGCTCACATAAAAGATAAGAATTGAAACATAAAGAGAGCATTATGAAGAATATGACTAGCACATTTAAGTCTAACCCACTTCCTATGCATAGGGATTTTGTGAGCAAAACAACTTATGGGAACAATAATCAATTAGCATAGGAAGGCAAAACAAGCATAACTTCAAAACTTTAAGCACATAGAGAGGAAACTTGATATTGCAATTCCTACAAGCATGTTCCTCCCATATAATAATTTTCAGTAGCATCATGAATGAATTAAACAATATAACCCACCAAAGCATTCTTTTCATGATTTGCATAGAAATTTTACTACTCTCCACATAAGCAAAATTCTTCTCATTCCTGAATAGTGGGAGTATCATAAGAGACTTGAATACTATAAGTTGTTTCCACATTAAAAGAGTAATGTTTAGAGAAAGGGTATTCATAATCATGACAAGTTTTATAAATATAATCATCACTACTCTTTATAGCATAAGTTTTATCATAATAATCATCATAAGTAGCAACTTTGTTCTCATCATAATCAATTGAAACCCTTCCAAGATAGTGGACTCATCACTAAATAAAGTCATGACCTCTCCAAATCCACTTTCATAAATATTATAAGATTCAACATCCTCCAATATTGTGGGATCACTACTCCTAAAGTTGACACTCTTCCAAACCCACTTTCATCAATATAATCATCATAAGTAGGAGGCATGCTATCATTATTATAAATTTGCATATCAAAACTTGGGAGACTAAAATATCATCTTCATTAAACATAGCATCCCCAAGCTTGGGAAAACATTAATTGCAGCAAATATATTCTCAAAAATCATCTTCATTAAACATAGCATCCCCAAGCTTGGGCCTTTCATATCATAAGCATAATCACTCTCATCATTAATAGTATGGATAGCACCAATAGTATAGCAATTATCATATTCTTCCAAGCAAGTGCCAAAAGATTCTCAAGATCATAAGGAGGTCATTATCTTCCCAATCATAATCATCACAACAAGCAATAGGCATAACGAGATCATCATCAGTGCATCATCTTCCACAATTATTTTTGATTCATTTTCATGAGGCACAACAATAATAGGAGCACATTATTTGGGAGAGATATCTTTTACCCTCTTCCTTTTTCTTTTCTTCTTCTTCACCTCATGTGTGGGTTCAACCTCTTTTGGAGCTCCTTATTAATGGGATTGGTTGAATAGAAGGCCCTCCTCTACCCCGATTCATCATAAGAAATAATAGGAGAATATTGGGAACTCTTCCCTTTCGTTAGCATTCTCTTCATCTTCTATTTATTTTCTTTTCTTATGTAAGTATCAATGCAATTCACCATGCACAAGACGATAAATTTCTAGATCAAAACCAAGAAGTTTATAACGGGCAAAATCTGGAGATAGTTGGTACGTTTATTTCTTCACAGCCCATAAGCAAACTAAGTTCATTATATTGTGCAAGGGAAATCAAGTCATCACAATTTTTGGACAATTAGATCATGAAACAATTTACATCGATAGTTAAATGACCCCGCCATTGCAAAGTTCACAAGTATGGCCAAGAAAATTTAATTTTCAGCACAAACATCTAGCCTTTCTGCAACAATTTATTTTCTAAATGCTTATGCCTCTTGCAATATCTATCTCTCCCTATTTGATGTGTACTTGTAAGCCCAATGCACTCCACAAAAATTGACATGTTTATAGGATATTTTCATCGAATTAGTGCAATCATCATTAGTACTATGGATATTCAAGGAGTTCATACTAACAACATTGCAATCATGCTCATCATTCAAAGATTTAGTGCCAAACATTTTAATGCATTATTCTTCTAACACTTTGCACAATTTTCCTTTCCATCATACTTATTAAAGATATTAAAAGATGAAGCGTTATGAGGTAAACTCAATTCCATTTTTTGTAGTTTTTTTATAAAATAAACTAGTGCTAAAACAAGAAACAAAAAGATCCGATTGCAAGATCTAAAGATATATCTTCAGCACTCACCTCCTGCAACAACAACGCCAAAAAAGAGCTTGATTGACGGGGTGAGTGCCGCTACCTAGTTCTAAGAACGGCGCTGTAAAAGAGCTTGATGTTCATTAATGTAACATCCCAAATTTTAATTTGGAATGTTATACATTAGGTCATCATGCATATCATATTTTCGCATTTTTCCGATCCTAGAAATTTCACTTAACTCAAGGACCCTGGAGAGTTGAAGTTTCATATTTTCATATTTGGGATTTTCCAAATTTTGAAAATAGGATCATTGGATTTATTTAAATTATCTTCATAACGCTTTTTCCTATAAAATATTTTAGAGGGAATAATATGACTTTCCCAAGCAATTAGGAAAATGAAGTATTATAAATAAACCAAATTTGGTTTTGGAAGATTTATCTGCTTAGGCAAAATGAGCATTTTAAAAATTTTTATGCATGTATTTTGTTTTAAAGTTCATTTTGTTCACTCATTTTTTGGAGTCGGGAAAATTTGTTTTATTTAAACTGAAGTTCGCGGTATTTTTTTATTCGCTTTTAATTTTTATTTAAAAATACTTCGACTGGAGGGGCTCACTGCCTGTTAGCCTGCCCAGCCAGCGCCTGCCCACCCCCGCCTCCTCCTCACAAGGCTCGCCGCCTCGAGCGAGAGCCCCGCCACAGACGCGATCGCTGGCTCACCGAGTCCCAGCCTGACCCGGCCACTGACCCTCCCTGCCACCGCCTCCCCCTTATAACCCCCTCTCTCTCTCTCTCTCCCCAACCCATTCACGAGCGATCATGACGCTACTGCTGACGCCTGTGGGATCACGACGTCATTGGACCTGGCCACTACGTCAACTCCGCCGCCTTTCCCCGAGTCCGGGAGCGCCCCCATGATCACCGGAGGTAGCCATCACGCCTCGGCCGATTCGGTTTTTCCCTAATCGGCCCGTTTTTTTTAAAAAATATATGTTCGTTTTTTTAAAACCTAGATTGGTTTTGTTTTTTTCGTTTTTTATTTAACGAACGCTCACCGAACTGCTCGCTTCTAATGAACGCTGCTCATAGATTCGCTCTAACTAACGTCATTAACTCGCTCGTCGTTTTCTTTTTAATCGAATTAATCCGTTATTTTCGATTTGATTTCAGATCCGATTTTCAAAACTGTTTATTTCTCGCCGCTTATCGGAATCAGTGATCTCGCTCCGAGTTTCAGAACGGAACCGCTGCCCGACACCTACTTTCACAGAGTTTTGCTACTGTGAAATTTTGACCTAATTTCAGATCGCTAAACCGAGTCGCCTTCTCTGTTCGACTTTCTGAGTTTGTTTTGATTCGATTCTTTGCAACTGTGGTTCTAAGTTGAACTTTCCGTTAGATCTTTTATTCGAGATTTCCTGCATTAGATGAGTACTTATTGTGCATGTTGGGGAACGAGTAATTTCAAAAATTCCTACGCACACGCAAGGATCATAGTGATGCATAGCAACGAGAGGGGAGAGTGATGTCCACGCACTCGTGAGACCATAAGCGAAGCGCTATGACAACGCTGTTGATGTAGTCGCACGCCTTCACGATCCGACCGATCCAAGTACCGAACGCACTGCACCTCCGAGTTCAGCACGCTCAGCTCGATGACGATCCCTGACCCGATCCAAAGAAAGTGTCGGGATGAGTTCTCACAAGACGACGGCGCAGGACGATCTTGATGTTCTACCATCGCAGGCTTCGCTAAGCACCACAACGATACGACCGAGGTGGAATATGGTGGAGGGGGCACCACACACGGCTAAAGAACGATCACGAAGATCAACTTGTGTGTCTATGGGGTGCCCCCTGCCTCAGATATAAAGGAGCAAGGAGGAGGAGGCCACCCTAGGAGGGCGCGACCAGTGTGGAGTCCTACTAGGACTCCCTAGTCCTAGTAGGATTCCACCTCCCATATGGAATAGGAAAAGAGGAAGGAAAAGGAGAAGGAAGGAAGGGGCGCCTTCCCTAGTCCACCGGACCAGACCAAGGAGGGTGCGCCACCTTTCCTTCTTTCCCGTATGGCCCAATAAGGCCCAATATGTATTCCCGTAACTCTCCCAGATTCAAAAATACCCGAATCACTGAACCTTTCCGATGTCCGAATATAGTCGTCCAATATATCGATCTTTACGCCTTGACCATTTCGAGACTCCTCGCCATGTCCCCGATCTCATACGGGACTCAACTCCTTCGGTACATCAAAACTCATAAACTCATAATATAATTGTCATCGAAACCTTGTTGCAAGGACTTCTACGGTTCGAGAACTATGTAGACATGACCGAGACTCGCTTCCGTCAATAACCAATAGCGGAACCTGATGCTCATATTGGCTCCTACATATTCTACGAAGATCTTTATCGGTCAAACCGCATAACAACATACGTTGTTCCTTTGTCATCGGTATGTTACTTGCCCGAGATTCGATCGCTTGGTATCCAATACCTAGTTCAATCTCGCACCAGCAAGTCTCTTTACTCGCTCCAATACATCATCTCACAACTAACTCATTAGTTGCAATGCTTGCAAGGCTTAAGTGATGTGCATTACCGAGAGGGCCAGAGATACCTCTCCGACAATCGGAGTGACAAATCCTAATCTCAAATACGCCAACCCAACATGTACCTTCGAGACACCTGTAGAGCCCTTTATAATCACCCAGCCATGCTAGACGCTTTGGTAGCACACAAAGTGTTCCTCCGTAAACGGATTTGCATAATCTCATAGTCATAGGAACATGTATAAGTCATGAAGAAAGCAATAGCAACATACTAAACGATCAAGTGCTAAGCTAACGGAATGGGTTGAGTCAATCACATCATTCTCCTAATGATGTGATCCCGTTAATCAAATGACAACTCTTTGTCCATGGCTAGGAAACATAACCATCTTTGATAAATGAGCTAGTCAAGTAGAGGCATACTAGTGACACTATGTTTGTCTATGTATTCACACATGTATTATGTTTCGGTTAATACAATTCTAGCATGAATAATAAACATTTATCATGATATAAGGAAATAAATAATAACTTTATTATTGCCTCTAGGGCATATTTCCTTCAGCCTCCCACTTGCACTAGAGTCAATAATCTAGTTCACATCATCATGTGATTCAACACAATATTCACATCTGTATGTGATTAACACCCATAGTTCACATCGTCATGTGACCAACACCCAAAGGGTTCACTAGAGTCAATAATCTAGTTCACATCGCTATGTGATTAACACCCAAAGAGTACTAAGGTATGATCATATTTTGCTCGTGAGAGAAGCTTAGTCAACGGGTCCGTCACATTCGTGAGCCGTATGTATTTTGCAAATATTCTATGTCTACAATGCTCGCATCGAGCTACTCTAGCTAATTGCTCCCACTTTCAATATGTTTCCAGATTGAGACTTAGAGTCATCTGGATCGGTGTAAAAAGCTTGCATCGATGTAACTCTTTATGACGGGCTCTTCTATCACCTCCATAATCGAGAAATATTTCCTTAGTCCTCACTAAGGATGTTATTGACCAATGTCCAAAGGATCTACTCCTAGATCACTATTGTACTCCCTTGCCAAATTCAAAGCAAGGTATACAATAGGTCTGGTACATAGCATAGCATACTTTATAGAACCTACGATCGAGGCATAGGGAATGACTTTCATTCTCTTTTCTATTTTCTGCCGTGGTCGGGATTTGAGTCTTACTCAATTTCACACCTTTGCAACACAGCAAGAACTTTTCTTTGACTGCTCCATTTTGAACTACTTCAAAATCTTGACAAGGTATGTACTTATTGAAAAACTTATCAAGCGCCTTGATCTATCTCAATAGATCTTGATGCTCAATATGTAAGTAGCTTTACTCGAGGTCTTTCTTTAAAGAACTCCTTTCAAATACCCTTTATGCTCTCCGTAAAATTCTACATCATTTCGATCAACAATATGTTACTCACATATATTTATCGAAAGGCGGTAGTGCTCCCACTCACTTTATTGTAAATACAGGCTTCACCACAAGTCTCAGATAAAACTATATGCTTTGATCAACTTATCAAAGCGTATTCCAACTCGAGATGCTTGCACCAGTCCATAGATGGATCATTGGAGCTTGCACATTTTGTTAGCACCTTTAGGATTGACAAATCCTTCTGGTTGTATCATATACAACTCTTCTTTAAGAAAACCATTAAGGAATGTAGTTTTGACATTCATTTACCAGATTTCATAAAATGTGGCAATTGCTAACATGATTCGGACAGACTTAAGCATCGCTACAATTGAGAAAATCTCATTGTAGTCAACACCTTGAACTTGTCGAAAACCTTTTTGCATAAGTCGAGCTTTGTAGATAGTAACACTACTATCAAGATCCGCCTTCCTCTTGAAGATCCATTTATACAATATGGCTTGCCGATCAACGGGCAACTCCACCAAAGTCCACACTTTGTTCTCATACATGGATCCCATCTCGATTTCATGGCCTCAAGCCATTTCACGGAATCTGGGCTCATCATCGCTTCCTCATAGTTCGAGGTTCATCATGGTCTAGTAACATGACTTCCGTAACAGGATTACCATACCACTCTGCGGACTGTACTTTGAAGACCTACGAGATTTTGTAGTAACTTGATCTCAAGTTTCATGATCATCATCATTAGCTTCCTCACTAATTGGTGTAGGAATCATCGAACTGATTTGTGATGAACTACTTTCCAATTCGGGAGAAGGTACAAATTACCTTGTCAAGCTCTATTTTCCTCCCACTCACTTCTTTTGAGAGAAACTCCTTCTCTAGAAAGGATCCAGCCTTAGCAACGAATATCTTGCCTTCGGATCTGTGATAGAAGGTGTATCCAACAATTTCCTTTGGGTATTCTCTGAAGACGCTTCTCGATTTGGGTTTGAGCTTATCAGGATGAAACTTTTTCACATAAGCATCATAGCCCAAAACTTTAAGAAACGACAACTTGGGTTTCTTGCTAAACCACAGTTCATATAGTGTCGTCTCAACGGATTTAGATGGTGCCCTTTTAACGTGAAAGCAGCTGTCTCTAATGCATAACCCCAAAACGATAATGGTAAATCAATAAGAGACATCATAGATCGCACCATATCTAGTACAGTACGATTACGACGTTCGGACACACCATTACATTGTGGTGTTCCAGGTGGCGTGAGTTGCGAAACTATTTCACATTGTTTCAAATGAAGACCAAACTTGTAACTCAAATATTCGTCTCCATGATCAGATCGTAGAAACTTTATTTTTCTTGTTACGATGATTTTCCACTTCACTATGAAATTCTTTGTACTTTTCAAATGTTTCAGACTTATGTTTCATCAAGTAGATATACCCATATCTGCTCAAATCATCTGTGAAGGTCAGAAAATAACGATACACACCGCGAGCTTTAACACTCATCGGATCGCATACATCGATATGTATTATTTCCAATAAGTCAGTAGCTCGTTCCATTGTTCTGGGGAACGGAGTTTTAGTCATCTTGCCCAAAAGGCACGGCTCGCAAGCATCAAATGATTCATAATCAAATGATTCAAAAAATCCATCTTTATGGAGTTTCTTCATGCGCTTTACACCGATATGACCTAAACGGCAGTGCCACAAATAAGTTGCACTATCATTATCAACTTTGCATCTTCTGGCATCAATATTATGATTATGTGTATCACTACGATCGAGATCCAATAAACTATTTTCATTGGGTGTATGACCATCAAGGTTTTATTCATGTAAATGTAACAACCATTATTCTCTCGACTTTAAATGAATAATCAGACACAATAAACATGATCAAATCATATTTATGCTCAACGCAAATGCCAAATAACATTTATTTAGGTTTAATACTAATCCCGAAAGTATAGGGAGTGCGATGATGATCATATCAATCTTGGAACTACTTCCAACACTCATCGCCACTTCCCTTCAACTAGTCTCTGCTTATTCTATAACTCTTGTTCCGAGTTACTAATCTTAGCAACCTAACAAGTATCAAATACTGTCAGGCTACTATAAACACTAGTAAGGCACACATCAATAACCTGTATATCAAATATAACCTTGTTCACTTTGCCATCCTTCTTATCCACCAAATATTCAGGCCATTTCCGCCTCCAAGGACCATTTCCTTTGCAAAGGTAAGCACTCGGGCCTGTGCTTTGGTCCAGCTTTGGTCTTCTTCATGAGAGTGACAACTTGCTTGCCATTCTACTTGAAGTTCCTTTCTTTTCCTTTGCCCTTTTCTTGAAACTAGTGGTCTTGTCAATCATCTACACTTGATGCTCTTTTCTTGATTTCTACCTTCATCGATTTCAGCATCACGATGAGGTCGGGAATCGCTTCGCCATCCCTTGCATACTATAGTTCATCATGAAGTTCCAAAGAACTTGGTGATGGTGACTAGAGAACTCGTCAATCACTATCTTAGCTGGAAGATTAACTCCCACTTGATTCAAGCGATTGTAGTACCTGCATAATCTGAGCACATGCTCACTAGTTGAGCAATTCTCCTCCATCTTTTAGCTATAGAACTTGTTGGAGACTTCATATCTCTCAACTCGGTATTTGCTTGAAATATTAACTTCGCCCTCGAACATCTCACATGGTCCATGACGCTCAAAACGCCTTTGAAGTCCCGATTCTAAGCCGTAAAGCATGATGCACTAAACTATCAAGTAGTCATCATATCGAGCTTTGCCAAACGCTCATAACGCCCCAGATATGCTCCTAATAGGTCCGCTACCTAGCGCATTAAGGACATAATTCTTCAGGCAGCAATGAGGATAAACCTCGATCACGGATTCAATCCGCATCATTGCTACTAACATCTTTCAACACAATTTTCTCTAGGAACATATCAAAATAAACATATGAAAGCAACAACGCGAGCTATTGATCTACGACATAATTTGCAACATACTACCAGGACTAAGTTCATGATCAATTTAAGTTCAATTAATCATATTACTTAAGAACTCCCACTTAGACGCACATCTCTCTAGTCATCTAAGTGATCACGTGATCCAAATCAACTAAACCATAACCGATCATCACATGAGATGGAGTAGTTTTCAATGGTGAACATCACTATGTTGATCATATCTACTATATGATTCATGCTCGACCTTCGCCTCCGTGTTCCGAGGCCATATCTGCATATGCTAGGCTCATCAAGTTTAACCCGAGTATTCCACGGTGCAAAACTGGCTTGCACCCGCTGTAGATGGACGTTGAGCTTATCACACCCGATCATCACGTGGGTGTCCGGGCACGATTTAACTTTGGCAACGGTGCATACTGTGGAGAACACTTCTTGATAATTAGTGAGAGATCATCTTAAAATGCTACCGCCAATCAAAGCAAGATAAGATGCATAAAGGATAAAAATCACATGCAATCAATATAAGTGATATGATATGGCCATCATCATCTTGTGCTTGTGATTCCATCTCCGAGCAATCGCCATGATCACTATCGCCACCGGCGCGACACCTTGATCTCCATCGTAGCATCGCTTTCGCTCGCCAACTATTTCTTCTACGACTATTGCTACCGCTTAGTGATAAAGTAAAGCAATTACAGTATGCTTGCATTTCATACAATAAAGCGACAACCATATGGCTCTCGCCATTGCCGATAACTCGGTTACAAAACATGATCATCTCATACAATAAAATATAGCATCACATCTTGACCATATCACATCACAACATGCCCTGCAAAACAAGTTAGACGCCCTCTACTTTGTTGTTGCAAATTTTACGTGGCTGCTACGGGCTGAGCAAGAACCGTTTACCTACGCATCAAAACCACAACGATAGTTCGCAAGTTAGTGCTGTTTTAACTTCGCAAGGACCGGGCGAAGCCACACTCGGTTCAACTAAAGTTGGAGAAACAGACACCGCTAGTCACCGTGTGCAAAGCACGGCGGTAAAACCAGTCTCAGCGTAAGCGACGCAGAATGTCGGTCTGGGCCGCTTCATCCAACAATACCGCTGAACCAAAGTATGACATGCTGGTAAGCAAGATGACTTGTATCGCCCACAACTCACTTGTGTTCTACTGCATATAACATCAACGCATAAAACCTAGGCTCGATACCATCGTTGGGGAACGAGTAATTTCAAAAATTTCCACGCACACGCAAGGATCATAGTGATGCATAGCAACGAGAGGGAGAGTGATGTCCACGCACTCGTGAGACCGTAAGCGAAGCGCTATGACAATGCGGTTGATATAGTCGTGACGCCTTCACGATCCGACCGATCCAAGTACCGAACGTGACGGCACCTCCGAGTTCAGCGACGCTCAGATCGATGACGATCCCGGACCGATCCAAAGAAAGTGTCGGGATGAGTTCCGCCAAGACGACGGCGTGGTGACGATCTTGATGTTCTATCACGCAGGCTTCGCCTAAGCACCACAACAATACGACCGAGGTGGAATATAGTGGAGGGGGCACCGACACGGCTAAAGAACGATCACGAAGATCAACTTGTGTGTCTATGGGGTGCCCGCCTCAGATATAAAGGAGCAAGGAGGAGGAGGCCGCCCTAGGAGGGGGCACACCAGTGTGGAGTCCTACTAGGACTCCTAGTCCTAGTAGGATTCCACCTCCCATATGGAATAGGAAAAGAGGAAGGAAAAGGAGAAGGAGGAAGGGGCGCCCTTCCCTAGTCCAATCGGACCAAACCAAGGGAGGTGCGCCACCCTTGAGGCCCTTTTCCTTCTTTCCCGAATGGCCCAATAAGGCCCAATACGTATTCCTCGAACTCTCCCAGACTCGGAAAATACCCGAATCACTCGAACCTTTCGATGTCCGAATATAGTCGTCCAATATATCGATCTTTACGGCTCGACCATTTCAAGACTCGTCATGTCCCCGATCTCATCCGGGACTCAACTCCTTCGTACATCAAAACTCATAAACTCATAATATAATTGTCATCGAAACCTTGCGTGCAAGGACCCTACGGGTTCGAGAGCTATGTAGACATGACCGAGACTCGCTTCCGTCAATAACCAATAGCGGAACCTGGATGCTCATATTGGCTTCTACATATTCTATGAAGATCTTTATCGGTCAAACTGCATAACAACATACGTTGTTCCCTTTGTCATCGGTATGTTACTTGCCCGAGATTCGATCGTCGGTATCCAATACCTAGTTCAATCTCGTTACCAAGCAAGTCTCTTTACTCATTCCGTAATACATCATCTCACAACTAACTCATTAGTTGCAATGCTTGCAAGGCTTAAGTGATGTGCATTACCGAGAGGGCCCAGAGATACCTCTCCCACAATCGGAGTGACAAATCCTAATCTCGAATACGCCAATCCAACATGTACCTTCGGAGACACCTGAGAGCTCCTTTATAATCAACCAGTTACGCTAGACGCTTTGGTAGCACACAAAGTGTTCCTCCGTAAACGGAGTTGCATAATCTCATAGTCATAGGAACATGTATAAGTCATGAAGAAAGCAATAGCAACATACTAAATGATCAAGTGCTAAGCTAACGGAATGGGTCAAGTCAATCACATCATTCTCCTAATGATGTGATCCCGTTAATCAAATGACAACTCTTTTGTCCATGGCTAGGAAACATAACCATCTTTGATAAACGTGCTAGTCAAGTAGAGGCATACTAGTGACACTATGTTTGTCTATGTATTCACACATGTATTATGTTTCCGGTTAATACAATTCTAGCATGAATAATAAACATTTATCATGATATAAGGAAATAAATAATAACTTTATTATTGCCTCTAGGGCATATTTCCTTCAATGAAGACTACGAGGATTTTGATGATGAAGATTTTGACGATTTCTTCTTCTTCTTAGCGTCATCAGAACTGTAATCCTTGTATTTCTTCTTCTTTAATTACTTTTCCCACTAAGGACAATCTTGAATATAGTGACCAAATTTCTTGCATTTGTGGCATAGCCTCCTCTTGTAGTCACTGGATGAGGAATCATTGCTCCTTGAGGATTTTCCAAAGCGGCCACGTCTTGAGAACTTCTGGAATTTCTTCACGAGCAGTGCTAGCTCCTGTTTTAATTCTTCAGGATCACCAAGGCTGCTGCCACAATCTTCATTTTCAGATTCGAGAATCGCCTTGGCCTTCGTGGCACGAATCTACCATAGCACGAACCATAGAGATCTCTTTTCAAAGAAGTGGAACTCATGAGTGTTTAGCCTCTCGAGGATATCAGCGGGATCAAGTGACTTGTAATCATCACGCTCTTGTATCATCAATGCCAGAGTATCAAATGAGGAATCAAGCAATCTCAACAATTTCTTCACCACCTCATGGTCGGTGATGTCAGTGGCACCAAGCGCTTGAAGCTCATTTGGGATGTCAGTGAGGCGATCGAAGGTTTTTTGAACATTTTCATTGTCGAGTCTTTTGAAGCGGTTGAAGAGATTGCGAAGAACATCAACTCGAGAGTCACGCTGAGTTGAGACTCCTTCATTCACTTTGGACAGCCTATCCCACATAAGCTTAGCAATTTCCAAAGCACTCACTCTTCCATACTGTCCTTTGCTCAGATGGCCACATATGATATTCTTCGCTTGAGAATCGAGTTGCTTGAATCTCTTCACATCGGTGGCGTTCAGTGAGGGTGAGACAGAGGGAACACCATTTTCCACAACATACAAGAGATCGTTATCAATTGCCTCAAGATGCATTCACATCTTATTTTTCCAGTAGGGGTAGTCTGTCCCATCGAAGGTAGGACAGCCAGCAGAGACCTTGATCATACCTGCGGTCGACATAACTAAGACTACAGACGGTTAAACCAAAATCACACAGAACAAGGGAGTACCTTGCTCTGATACCAATTAAAAGTGCGTTATATCGACTAGAGGGGGGGTGAATAGGCGATTTTTATGAATTCTTCACTAAGGAATTTGCCGTGAGGAAATTCCTTAGCTAAGAACTACTGCAGCGAATAAGTACTCGAAAGTAAGCATACAGTATCACGTGCATGGTCATCATGATGAAATGAAGACAAGCACAAAGTACGTAAAGCGAATCACAAGATAACACAAGATGAAGACAAACAGATCAAGAAATTGAACTGAGGAAATTGAGAAAGTCTTCACCAAAGTCTTCAAACACGATATGATGAAGCACTTAACACAAGAATGAGGAAGTGAAAGAGTTGAGGAAATAGAACCAAGAAGCTTGGTGAAGACAATGATTTGTAGACCAGTTCCAACTGCTGTCTCAGCTTGTACGCCTGTTGGAGCGGCCGAGTATTTAAACTCGAGGACACACAGTCCCGACACCCACCCCGAGCACGCAGCTCAGACACCAAGTCCTCACCAGATTCTCCTTGAACTAAGGTCACATGACCTCTTCTAATCACTGTGGTAAGTCTTCAGCGACTTCCAAACCTTCACAAACTCGGTCACTTCGCGATCCACAATTCCTCTTGGATGCTTTAGACCATGACGCCTAACCGTCTGGAAGAAGCACAATCTTCAAAGGTAATAAGCGCCGGATCCACGCAGATCAATCTCTTCATGATGCTCAATCACTTTGGGTTTGTAGGTGTTTGGGTTTGGGTTTTCCTCACTTGATGATTTTCACTCAAAGTCCTCTCGAGGATGGGATGCTCAATTGACAAGTGTCGGCTTTCCTCGGAGCTGCCAACCAGCTAGTGGTTGTAGGGGCGCTATTTATAGCCTAGGAGCAGCCCGACATGATAAGACATAAATGCCCTTCAATGATATGATGTTAGGTGGATAAGATATTTTGGGACAGTGGCGATAGCACAACAACGGTCGGAAATTTGAGGTTCAAAATCCTCGTGGCTATCATGTTCCTCACTATGTAGGCAATCCACACCGCGTAATTCCTAACTCCTTAGTCGAATAAATTCTCAACACCTGAAGAACTTCGCTCACACTCAAGAAATTGACTGAATCGTATGAGATTTCGATGGCTTCACTCAAGGGATTGGTAGGTGTAGGATTTGAGTTGAGCATCACATTGAAATTTTTCCTTAGTATTTCCTAACCCTTTAATAGTACGGTGTTTTATGACTCAAGAAAGAGAAAACGAAACTACGGAAACAAAAGTCTTCACGCTTCATGTTCCTCAAATGAATACCAAGTCTTCAAGGTCACACCAATTTCTTCACTTTCAAAGTCTTCGAAAGTCTTCGAATACCAAAGTCTTCAACAAGAACTTCATTTTTAGGGTCGACTTTCTCTCAAATATCAAACTCCTCATAGACTTATAGACCTGTGTACACTCATAAACGCATTAGACCCTTAACCTATAAGTCTTCAATACACCAAAATCACTAAGGGGCACTAGATGCACTTACATCTATAAATGTATGAAAGCTCAACAAAAGAAACTAAGTGGGTGTGCATCCAACTTGCTTGCTCATGAAGACCTAGGGCACTTGAGGAGGCCCATTGTTGGAATATACAAGCCAAGTTCTATAATGAAAAATTCCACTAGTATATGAAAGTGACAAAACAAGAGACTCTCTATCATGAAGATTATGGTGCTACTTTGAAGCACAAGTGTGGCAAAGGATAGTAACATTTTCCCTTCTCTTTTTTCTCTCATTTTTTGCCTTCTCCTTTTTATGGCCTTTCTTTTTTTTGGGCCTTCTTTTTATGGCCTTTCTCTTTTTTATATTCCTCACTTGGGATAATGCTATAGAAAATGATGATCATCACTTTCTATTTATTTACAACTCAATGATTACAACTCGATACTAGAACAAAGTATGACTCTATATGAATGCCTCCGGCGGTGTACCGGGATATGCAATGAACCAAGAGTGACATGTATGAAAGAATTATGAACAGTGGCTTGCCACAAGTACTATGTCAACTACATGATCATGCTAAGCAATATGACAATGATGAATGTGTCATGATAAACAGAATGGTGGAAAGTTGCATGGCAATATATCTCGGAATGGCTATGGAAATGCCATAATAGGTAGGTATGGTGGCTGTTTTGAGGAAGATATAAGGAGGTTTATGTGAAAGAGCGTATCATATCACGGGTTTGATGCACTGCCCAAGTTTGCACCAACTCTCAATGTGAGAAAGGGCAATGCACGGCATCAAGAGGTTAGCAATGGTGGAAAGGTAAGAGTGCGATAATCCATGGACTCAACATTAGTCATAATGAAATCACATACTTATTGCAAAAATCTACAAGTCATCAAAAACCAAGCACTACGCGCATGCTCCTAGGGTGATATATTGGTAGAAAAGACCATCGCTCAGTCCCGACCGCCACTCATAAGGAAGACAATCAAAGAACACCTCATGTTTCAAATTTGTTACATAACATTTACCATACGTGCATGCTACGGACTTGCAAACTTCAACACAAGTATTTCTCAATTTCACAACTCCTCAACTAGCACAACTTTAATATCACTATCTCCATATCTCAAAACAATCATCAAGCATCAAACTTCTTAGTATTCAACACACTCATAAGAAAGTTTTTACTAGTCTTGAATACCTAGCATATTAGGATTAAGCAAGTTACCATGTTGTTTAAGACTCTCAAAATAATATAAGTGAAGCATCATAGTTCATCTATTTCTTCAAAATAAAACTATCATCGTGCCCTAAAAGATATAAGTGAAGTACTAGAGCAAAAACAAACTACTACGAAAGATATAAGTGAAGATCAATGAGTAGTCGGATAATTATGTAACTATGTGAAGACTCTCCCATTTAATAATTCCAGATCTTGGTATTTTATTCAAACAGCAAGAAAAGCTAAAGAAAATAAAATGATGCTCCAAGCAAAACACATATCATGTGGTGAATAAAAATATAGCTCCAAGTAAAGTTACCGATGAACGAAGACGAAAGAGGGGATGCCTTCCGGGGCATCCCCAAGCTTAGGCTCTTAGTTATCCTTGAATATTACCTTGGGGTGCCTTGGGCATCCCCAAGCTTAGGCTCTTTCCAGTCCTTATTCCGTAGCCCATCGAATCTTTACCCAAAACTTGAAAACTCCACAACACAAAACTTAACAGAAAATCTCGTGAGCTCCGTTAGCGAAACAAAACAAAACACCACTTCAAGGTACTGTAATGAACTCATTATTTATTTATATTGGTGTTAAATCTAGTGTATTCCAACTTCTATGGTTTATAAACTATTTTACTAGCCATAGATTCATCAAAATAAGCAAACAGCACACTAAAAAAACAGAATCTGTCAAAAAGAACAGTCTGTAGTAATCAGAATTAACCCAAACTTCTGAACTCCAAAAATTCTAAAATAAATTGGTGGACCTGAGTAATTTGTCTAGTAATCATCTGCAAAAATAATCAACTAAATATCACTCTAATAAAAATTTGAAGCTAATTTCGTGAGCACTAAAGTTTCTGTTTTTTACAGCATGATCATAAAGACTTCACCCAAGTCTTCCCAAAGGTACTACTTGGCACAAACACTAATTAAAAACAAAACTACATCTAAACATAAGATAGATGGATTATTTATTCCTAAACAGAACCAAAAAGCAAGAAACAGAAATAAAATTGGGTTGTTCTCAACAAGCGCTAACGCTTAACGCCCTAGCTAGGCATGATGATTTCAATGATGCTCACATAAAAGATAAGAATTGAAACATAAAGAGAGCATTATGAAGAATATGACTAGCACATTTAAGTCTAACCCACTTCCTATGCATAGGGATTTTGTGAGCAAACAACTTATGGGAACAATAATCAATTAGCATAGGAAGGCAAAACAAGCATAACTTCAAAACTTTAAGCACATAGAGAGGAAACTTGATATTATTGCAATTCCTACAAGCATATGTTCCTCCCACATAATAATTTTCAGTAGCATCATGAATGAATTAAACAATATAACCGCACCTAAAGCATTCTTTTCATGATCTACTTGCATAGAAATTTTACTACTCTCCACATAAGCAAAATTCTTCTCATTCTAATAGTGGGAGTATCATAAGAGACTTGAATACTATAAGTTGTTTCCACATTAAAAGAGTAATGTTTAGAGAAAGGGTATTCATAATCATGACAAGTTTTATAAATATAATCATCACTACTCTTTATAGCATAAGTTTTATCATAATAATCATCATAAGTAGCAACTTTGTTCTCATCATAATCAATTGAAACCTCTTCCAAGATAGTGGACTCATCACTAAATAAAGTCATGACCTCTCCAAATCCACTTTCATAAATATTATAAGATTCAACATCCTCCAATATTGTGGGATCACTACTTCCTAAAGTTGACACTCTTCCAAACCCACTTTCATCAATATAATCATCATAAGTAGGAGGCATGCTATCATTATTATAAATTTGCATATCAAAACTTGGGAGACTAAAATATCATCTTCATTAAACATAGCATCCCCAAGCTTGGGAAAAACATTAATTGCAGCAAATATATTCTCAAAAAAATCATCTTCATTAAACATAGCATCCCCAAGCTTGGGCCTTTTCATATCATAAGCATAATCACTCTCATCATTAATAGTATGGATAGCACCAATAGTATAGCAATTATCATATTCTTCCAAGCAAGTGCCAAAAAGATTCTCAAGATCATAAGGAGTGTCATTATCTTCCCAATCATAATCATCACAACAAGCAATAGGCATAACGAGATCATCATCAAGTGCATCATCTTCCACAATTATTTTTGATTCATTTTCATGAGGCACAACAATAATAGGAGCAACATTATTTGGGAGAGATATCTTTTTACCTCTCTTCCTTTTTCTTTTCTTCTTCTTCACCTCATGTGTGGGTTCAATCCTCTTTGGAGCTCCTTATTAATGGGATTGGTTGAATAGAAGGCTCCTCCTCGCTACTCTGATTCATCATAAGAAATAATAGGAGAATATTGGGAACTCTTCCTTTCGTTAGCATTCTCTTCATCTTCTATTTATTTTCTTTTCTTTATGTAATTGGCAATATAAGTATTTTCAATGCAATTCACCGCACAGTACGTATAAATTTCCTCTAGATCAAAACCAAGAAGTTTATAACGGGCAAAATCTGGGAGATAGTTGGTACGTTTCATTTCTTCACAGCCCATAAGCAAACTAAGTTCATTATATTGTGCAAGGGAAATCAAGTCATCACAATTTTTGGACACAATTAGATCATGAAACAATTTGCATCGGATAGTTAAATGACCCCGCTCATTGCAAAGTTCACAAGTATGGCCAAGAAAATTTTAATTTTCAGCACAAACATCTAGCCTTTCTTGCAACAATTTATTTTCTAAATGCTTATGCCTCTTGCAATATCTATCTTCCTATTTGATGTGTACTTGTGCCCAATGCACTCCACAAAATTGACATGTTTATAGGAGGCATTTTCATCGAACTAGTGCAATCATCATTAGTACTATGGATATTCAAGGAGTTCATACTAACAACATTGCAATCATGCTCATCATTCAAAGATTTAGTGCCAAACATTTTAATGCATTATTCTTCTAACACTTTGGCACAATTTTCCTTTCCATCATACTTACGAAAGATATTAAAAGATGAAGCGTATGAGGTAAACTCAATTCCATTTTTTGTAGTTTTTTTATAAAATAAACTAGTGCTAAAACAAGAAACAAAAAGATCCGATTGCAAGATCTAAAGATATACCTTCAAGCACTCACCTCCTCGACAACGGCGCCAAAAAGAGCTTGATTGACGGGGTGTGAGTGCCGCTACCTAGTCTTCGGGCAACGGCGCTTTAAAAGAGCTTGATGTTCATTACGTAACATCCCAAATTTTAATTTGGAATGTTATACATTAGGTCATCATGCATATCATATTTTCGCATTTTTCCGATCCTAGAAATTTCACGCAACTCAAGGACCCTCGAGAGAGTTGAAGTTTCATTATTTTCATATTTGGGATTTTCCAAATTTTGAAAATAGGATCATTGGATTTATTTAAATTATCTTCATAACGTTTTTCCTATAAAATATTTCGAGAGGGAATAATATGACTTTCCCAAGCAATTAGGAAAAATGAAGGTATTATAAATAAACCAAATTTGGTTTTGGAAGATTTATCTTGCTTAGGCAAAAATGAGCATTTTAAAAATTTTTATGCATGTATTTTGTTTTTAAAGTTCATTTTGTTCGACTCATTTTTAGGAGTCGGGAAAATTTGTTTTATTTAAACTGAGTTCGCTTGGTATTTTTTTATTCGCTTTGGTTTAATTTTTATTTAAAAAAGCTACCGGACCGAGGCCCAGCTGCCCAGCAAGCCTGTGCCAGGCCAGGCCTGCCCACCCCCGCCTCCTCCTCACACATGCCACGCCTCGAGCGGAGAGCCTCACCACAAGACGCCATCGCCGCCTACCGAGTCCCAGCTGACCCGCGCCTTGACCCTCCCAAGCCACCGCCGCCCTCCCCTTATAACCCCCGACCTCTCTCTCTCCCAACCCACCTGCTGGAGCCGATCACGCCGACGCCTTGACGCCGAAGCTGGCCGGGCCAGGACGCCGCCACGACGCCGGGCCAGCTGGACCTCCGCCCGCCTGAACTCCTCGCCGCCTCTCTCCGAGCTCCGAGCGCCCCGCGATCACCGGAGGTAGCCATCACGCCTGCTGCCGATTCGGTTTCCTCGAACCGTCCGCTTTTTAAAAAAATATATGTTCGGTTTTTTAAAACCTAGATTGGTTTTGTTTTTTCGGTTTTCTTATTTAACGAACGCTCACCGAACCGCTCGCTTCAATGAACGCGTCGTTAGATTCGCTCGCTAACTAACGCTCGCTTTTAACTCGCTCGTCGCTTTTCTTTTAATCGGAATTAATCCGTTATTTTCTGATTTGATTTCAGATCTGATTTTCAAAACTGTTTTATTTCTCGCTTCGCTTATCGGAATCAGTGATTCAAGCTACCGAGTTTCAGAACGGAACCGCCGCCCGATTACCCTACTTTCACAGAGTTTTGCTACTGTGAAATTTTGACCTAATTTCAGATCGCTAAACCGAGTCGTTCTTCTCGAGTTTCACTTTCGGAGTTTGTTTTGATTCGATTCTTTTGCAACCAGGGTTCTTAAGTTGAACTTTCCGTTAGATCTTTTATTCGAGATTTCCTGCATTAGATGAGTACTTATTGTATGCTTGTTGTTTGTCTCGCTAGATCACCCTGAGCGCCGCTTGTTATTTCAATCTCTAGGACTCATGGATCATCGCAAGGCAAGTAACACTTGATCATATCTTTTCTCATACCCAGTTTTTGTGCATTAGATCTATTTCTCAAACACTTGCATGATTAGGATCTAATTAAATTGTGGGTATTGGGAAGTAGATTGAGGTAGTACCTATTACCTGTTTTACTTATGAAACCTTGGGAGTTACTTCTACGTTTGCTTGTTCATGCCATGCTATGCTAGTAGACGTGGATTGGGTGAGTGAAAATCCATGACAGATGTGAGATTGTTAATTAATGGTTTATCTAAGGTGGCAACCTAACACACATCCGGGTGGATTGAGGCACCTGGTTTCTATCAGACTTGCTCAGTATTTCTTCGGACCGCCACCTGTGCTCTAAGGGATCATAAGATTATTCAAACCGAAACTTCCGTGTGCAGCCACAAGCCAATTATGGGCTCGCGTGAGTTGACTAAGTCGTATGTAACTCTTACGGTAGGCTAGCTGATGTAGGGATGTAGGTTGGTACGGTCTACCCACATGTAAGGTGCTAGCGCTTCGAAGACTATGTCTCGGCCATCCGCTTCTCAAACACCATGTAGTGCGAGAATCAAGCGGAGGCGATCGAGTCTTGTGGGTAAAAGTGCAAACCTCTGCAGAGTGTATAAACTAATCATGATTAGCCGTGCCCCGGTTATGGACAATTTGAGTATCCCAGTACTTGATTATCATGTGAATCTCAACATGTTACTTCTAAATAAAAGTTATTGGGTTTTGATGAGTACTTTTAATTGGGATTGAGGATGTCATCAACCATTCTCAATGTTTAACAACCACCATGATAGTTAAATAAAATTATTCCTTTGATGTAGGAAAAATCAGCTTTATGCAATGTAACAGTAGAGCCTTACCACCAGCCAAATATGCATGTAGTATAGGCTTATTCTTTCATTGCTTTTATGTGTTACATTGCAAAGATATTCCATGTGCTGAATTGCTGGCTGCAACTTTTCACGCTGCATTTTTCGACTTACTTAATAAGGTGTTAGGTCGTGGTTCTATACTCAAGGATGCCATGGAGTTGATGGACTCGCTTATCTTCCAAGCCTTCCGCTGTTATTATTAGATGGCCTTAAGCCATATTATTGTATTCAGTTCCCTTGTGGACAACGATGTAATAAGTGTGTGATTG
>JAHIAM010005583.1:0-88109 GCA_021605205.1 Aegilops longissima | reverse complement strand
GTCATATTGGTTGCATCTTTCATGTGGTGTCTAGCTTGCATCGCTTCTTATTTGCTAGAATGGTTTCGCTTAGTTTACACAAACAATTGTGAACATGCCATGCCGCCCTGTTTTCGCATACATATTCCATCCTCGTATCATGTGTTTGCCTTACATCAAAGTAGTGATTGTCAAGATCATGCATGAATGAGTTCTCAAGAGAGAATTTTATTGCTTTTTCTTGTCGGTTTTACTTGACAATTCAAAATCAATAAAGCGGAAGGAAGTTGGCAAGGCAGCGGATAAAGGTGCTCCTTCCAAACGGAGGGCCTCTACAGCTTTCTACTCCTCCACACCCCAAGATGATTTCCAAGACAACACATGCATAGACACTCAACAAAGCTGTGTTTATGATGAGAACATCTCCCTAGTGCAGATCACCGGTGCTCCTCTAACTTGGCAATCGTATATGTGGTTGCATGTTATGTGTGATGTCTAGCTTGTATTACTTCTAATTTTGTTGAATTCCATCTGCTTACTTGACACATTATACTTGAATAAGACACGGTTCCTCGTTTCTAGAACATACACCGCCTGCCTATCACACCATGTTCTTACATCAAATTACTACTGTTGTGTAACCCGCAACAATCACTTATCATAAGACACGTTTGACTTCGAGTGTGATATAGGTTACATCTCACATTCTTTTCTAGCTTGTACTACTAATTTGTTGAAATGGCACTTATGACGAGACAGCTTTTAACTTGGTAGAGTGATATTCGCTGCATCTTTCATATGGTGTCTAGTTTTCATTGCTTCTAATTTGTTGAAATGCCTTCTCCTTAGTTTACACATCATAAGCTGTGAATATGCAATGGCACTAATGACGAGAGACCTCTAACATGGTAGTGTGATGTTGTTTGCATCTTGCATATGATTTATTTCTTGTACCGCTTCACATTTGTTTAAACGCCATTTATGATGAGACACCGTTAACTTGGCAGAGCTTATATTTGTAGCATCTTTCATATGGTGTCTACCTTCCATTGCATTGCTTCTAATTTGGTGAAATGTCTTCTTCTTAGTTTAAACATCATAGTTCTGGTTATCTCTTCCGTCCTGTTTTTCATACATATTACATCCTCCTATCATGTGGTTGTCTAACATCAAAGTTCACCATCTCAGATCACGCATCAATTTGTTCTCAAGAACTAAATTGTTATTCATTTTTCTTGTCGGCTTGACTTAACATGGCATGAGAAAGGGAAGAAACATGGAATGGCATGGAATGAGAAGTGATGAATCCTGCAGATTCTCATTGGTAATCGATGGTGGAATAGAAGGTCAAAGTCCAACGGAAAATTCTACAAACACGGCATCCCATGCTACACGAGCTGCAAAAAAGCCAAACAAAACAAATAGCTGCCACCAAACAAGCAGAGACAACCCTAGTTCTTGCAACACCTACCACAAGATTACCAACTGCACGACATACTGCAAGGCCAATCGAGCTAGCAAAGACGTTCCCAAGCTCCCTTGCCACCTAACACTACTTCCAAGCACTCTTGACACAAGACGAAGTTGGCAATATCGATGAACCTTGTGAGCTTCAACAGCAAGAAGGTAGTTGCTGGAGTCAAGTTACGCCCATGCTTCTTTATATGTAGTCTCACAGTTTGATGTACACTAACACTTCCTATGTTCGTTGTTGGACTAGCACCTAGCGCAAGAGGAAACAAACATCGTGGATAATGCTCGATAGGTTAACTAAATCTAGAGGAGGAAGAATGGAGATCCGCTTTGAGGCAGGTTTAAAAGGCCACGTGATGCTATAGAGTCACCAAGTTAGTATCGGGCGCAGCTTGTCGTTAGGTGTCATGTACGTATCCTCCCAACATGGATTCAGACATGAATGACAAAGACGAAACCAGCTTCAACACCTTCTTCACCATTTATCTGTAAGTATGGTTATGTATGGAAACTAGTAATATCGCCTTGCTCGTCCCATACTTTCTAGGTTGTCGATAATGAGACTCCATAATTTTCAATGTGATGAGGTTCAAGTTGATAGCCAAGATGATGCAACTGCAAGCTTGCACCCATGTTTTCAAGTCTGCTCATGACAAGATCGGGTATAACTTGAGGAAAACTCACTTTGAAGGCAAGGCTAATAAAGGAACTTTCCCAAACATCTCCAAAGGAAAATATATCGGATGAAGACCGGAGGGGCCTTGTTAAACAATGGTCCGATCCAAAGTATCGTACATTATATATATGTGATCACATCACATGTTGAAGTCCTATTTACGCATGTGTCACACAAATCTATCTTCTTGTAGGTGAACTGCTCAAAGAACAAGGCCAACCATATGAAAGTGAAATTCCAATGCATTTACAGATCTCGAGCTATATTGCACAATCGCGAGGCTCTTGTAATTAGCTGTTGTTTCACTCTTTTCACTGTATTCATATTATCGATCTATATTGACTTGTTCAAATGCGAGGAAAGCCCGCAAGGACCAAAAAGTAAATGAACCAAATGCTGGAAATCTTCAAGGACCTGTCACACCAAAGAAGAAGAAGGGCATGACTACACCAAACCAAAGCCACTGTAAGTCCTTAATCCTCATGCCTTTTAACTACTACTTACTCGACTTGTGCCTTGAACTCCATGGTTTGCAGCCAATGTCTATTACTCTTTTCAATTTTATACACAATTGTCTTAGCGTATCATTGCACCTTACAAGGTTTAAAAGAGAGGAGTGATGTTCCTTTGATCTTGACCCGTAATCTAGTTCCGCAGGTCGGACTTGCCCACACAATGTTACAATTGCCTCGCTTGTCCGTTTCGCTGGTTTGTTATATGAATGATGTCATACTATGCTTACCGTATTATAAAATTCGCCCTTTATCCTTAGCCCTCAATACAATGTGAAGAAATAGACAATACATTAGCGATGGTACATGGTCATATGTTTGGAACCTGGTTTTATTATGTACTTTGCAATAAAATACAACTAATATTTTACATGGGTTCACCGTAATAAGTTCTCAGATATAGACAAAGCTATTTTGTTTGGTTTTGCTGCCTCCTTAATATCTTCTGCTCGTACTACTAATGTAAAACTCAAATTTTCAGCGAGCTATGGAAAAATGGTGGAACCGCCACTGAAGGTGGCGAGGCCACTATAACCGCAATGTCAACTTCCGCATAGTGGGTCAAGATCTGTCCACTAAAGGCAAAAGCACGCCTCGCTGTAATACCGGGTTGGTTGTTAAGGCAATATCGCCCAAACTGCCTCATGATCAAGATATGCAAGCTCAAAGCAATGTTGTATCAAGGCCCGCACACAAGTCCATTCCCTAACAGAGGCCCTTTGTGAAACAAGGAGAAACATTGCTCAATGTTGTCAAGATATGCATGGTTTTGGAACCATACTATCAGACATTTGCTATGTTGTTCAGGAGCCTAGGGGAAATGAAGGCGAGGGTTATGGTGCTCCATCGGACAATACAACATGAAAACGTAATAGCCAGTCAAATGAACTCGAGCTTCTAAACTTCTAGTGGTGCATTTATCTCGCTAGACTGTTAAGTTTTATGCCAACCTTCCTTTTGTTATATAGTTGTAATTTGTTTTGGTGCGATACAAAATTTATTCTTAACGCAGCCATCGTTGAAGAAAACAACAAGCCATTTTTGTATAGTGTAGGTGTTCCCTATATTTGCACCGGTGGCGATCTTTGATGCCGAGTGGATGTAATCAGTAATCGCTTTAATAGCCTAGCGTTAGTTTCAGCTTTATTTATTTCTAGTATTCTTTTTCCCTGGTTTGCTAGTGGTCAGAACTACCATGGGCTATATACGGCTCGTAGGATCCATGGGTATCCTACGGGCCATCGATAAATGGGCCTATAATTGGCCTCGTCACGATAAATGGGCTCGAATCGGTGGGTCTCGGTCACGGATAAATGGGTCTACATGGGCCGAATCAAGATAATTGGTATCGCCCAAGACGGTAATGGGCCGTTAATCAGGTCGAGGACTGCAAAGGCTTAATTTCGTCACGTGCATAACGGTCGTTAATGGGCCGAATATAGACGGGCCGAAATGGCGCAACGGTTAACAGCCGTAAACGAGCCGATTTCGCCATGGGCCAAATTTGGCCCATTAGGGTAACAAAGCCAAGAATGTATCGATCGCTGCTATGGGCTAATTTGGCCCATTTGGGGAACATGCCAAGAACGGGTCGATTTCTTGCCATGGGCTGAATTTGGCCCATTAGGGAACATGCCAAGAACGGCCCAAGTAATCGAGGGTTTAAAAGGAGCCCAAGAACGATGGGCCAATAATGGGCCGAAGCTAACATGAGCTGAAACGCCCATGTAAATCACGAGCCGTTAACGGGTACAAAGAAAATTACTGTTCATTATGGGCTAGAGTCACCGTGGCCTCAGAAGGCCAAAAGATACGAAGGCCTCATATGGGCTGAAAGACGCTGGGCCATACATGGGCCGAAGTGAAATGGGCTGGTAAAGATATTCGACGCCCACATGAGTTGTTGGGCCGATTTTAGGGCCTAACGGGCCGTGATTTAACGGGCCGTAGAAATGGGCTATTTGCGAAGAGACCGTTATCAAAGTTGATGGGCCAGCCCGTTAACTTTTGGCCAAGTCAAACGGGCCGCTTTGTAAGCTAAATGGACCAAGTAGGGCCGTGGCACGTGTCGATATATCATAGGCGCCATTATTCACCCAATCCATTTAGCCGACATCAAGTTTCGTCCTACCAATAAGATATTTACAAGTGGAAATTTCCCATTGGTCGGGTTGTTAACGGTTATCGGATCCAAAACCCTGACCCGATAGCTTAACGGCGTCGCTACGGTGGATACCACATGTCGTCACCCTTGATTTAAAGCACTTCGGACGCCACGATTTATCGTCATGGAAGTGACACTGCGATGATAATTTTGGTAATGTCATGGAACACTTCACGACAAAGACATGTATGACTATCTTGATTCTGGCTATAAAATCTTCATGGATGTACATGCATGATAAAAAACGCCGACTCCATCGTGGACAAACACGTATAATCACTTAAGTGTATTTTGTAGTGAAAGGTGCTCTACAGTGTGTCTCCAAGATACTTGTTGGGTTGGCGATTTTGAGATTAGGATTTGCCATTCGATTGTTGGAGAGGTATCTCCGGCCCTCTCGTAATGCACATCACTATAAGCCTTGCAAGCATTGTGACTAATGAGTTAGTTAAGTAGATGATGTATTACGTATCCAGTAAAGAGACTTGCTGCAGAACGAGATTGAACTAGGTATTGAGATACCGATTTATCAAATCTCGCAAGTAACATACCGATGACAAAGGAACAACGATGTTGTTATGCGGTTTCGACCGATAAAGATCTTCGAGAATATGTAGGAGCCAATATGAGCATCCGTGTTCCGCTATTGGTTATTGACCGAGACGGTACGGTCATGTTCACATAGTTCTCAACCCGTAGGGTCCGCACGGATAAAGTTAGATGACGATCGTATTATGAGTTTTGTGTTTTGATGTACCAAGGTAGTTCGAGTCCCGGATTTGATCACGGACATGACGAGGAGTCTCGAAGTCGAGACACAAAGATTGATATATTGACGACTATGTTCGGACACCGAAATGGTTTCGAGGAGTTTTGGACACACCGGAGTACCGGGGGAGGGGTTACCGAACCCCCGGGAGACTAATGGGCCTATTGGACCCTAGTGGAGAAGAGGAGGGCGGCCATAGGCAGCCGCGCCTCTTCCCCCAATCCAATTGGACAAGGAGGGGGGTGCCCCTTCCTTTCTCTCTCCTTCCCTCTCCTCTCCTACTCCCACTTGAAGGGGGAGTCCTATCCCAAAGGAGAGTAGGACTCTCATGGAGATGATGTGTAACACCCCAAAGGTCATGCTACAAGAACACTGTGATTGCTTCAATCATTTTCCAAACAAAGGCTTAATCATCTTTGTTCAATATCCCATTTGAAATTCCAGTCAAATCAAATTCAAGTGAAGTTTGAAGTTGCTCAAAAGTTGCTGGAAAAATGTTCATCATTTGTCAAAAATTCCATAACAAATATTTGTTAAGGAACACAACATCACTTTGGTGCAAAGATGAACATTAGCAATTATAATAAGACCAATTCAGCATTTTTAAATGCTATCCTATTTTTGAAAAATTCCAAATGAATTCTTCTGGTCTCCAAAATAATTGTGGCAATCGCTTCATTATCACCAAGGATTTAATGGGACACCTCCCAAATTTTTGCTAAGTAAAATAGTACACAACAATTCCCCTTTCTCTCTCTCAGAATAAAAAAGGAAATAGAAAAGGGTTTGTTACCACTGCACTTGTAGCCCATTGCTACAAAGGCACAGCCCAGCCCACTCCTCCCCGCTGGCCGCCCCTTCCCTCGCTCACCCGACCGAGACGCTGGCCATGTCGCCGCCTCGATCGGCCACACCACATTGTCAAGCCGAGGGATAAGGCCGAGCCTCCGCCTCGCTGCCTCCCCCACTCCCACTTGCGCCTCTCCTCCCCATCCACCTTTCCTCTCCTCACGCTGGGCCACTCCTCCCAAAGGCCACTGCTGCAAGGCCGCCGGCTGATCCTGCTGCCAATCGCTGTCCCCGCCCTCTCCGACGAAGTCCCCGAGCGCTGCTGTCCCCGCGACGCCTTTCTCGACCACCGGACTAAGCCAGAGCCCCACAAAGCGCGGGCGAATTCTTCTTCCTCCTCTCGCCCGATTTAACGCCGCTGGCCGACCGCCACCGCTACCGCTTCGAGCCCATCGAGCACACCCACAGCGCCAAAGGAGCTCCTCCTCCTATCCCTCTCCTCGCAGTTTTCCTCGCCATGGCAGCTCTCGCCATCGCCGCCAACTCTAGCTCCGCCGATAGCTCGCCGTTAACGCTAGTAGTCGCTGCCAGTTTCGCCGAGCACGGAACGCGTTTCAGTCCTCACCGCTGCCGCCGCGTTGCTAGATCCCATCCTCGGGCTCGTCATTATCCCGCTTATGGTCAACTCCGCTGCCGCTAAGGTGCTCGCCGTCCGACGAGCCTCCTCGAGACCAACCGTGGCACTCGGCGATGTGCGCCGACGCCAGCTCGAACGCGGATCGAAAACGCGCGAACTGCGCTTTGTAGCCGCCGCGCCATCTCCGCTAACTTCCGCCACGAAATGGTCGCCGGCGATTCGGCCGCCGTCCGACGGGGCGCCGACGCCGACAACCCCGACCACGCCACCGAGCCACCGCCATTGGTCCTCTAACTGACTCAGCCAACTTGTCGACTAGGCGCCCCTCGGACGCTGACGTATGCGGCCCCACCGCTAATCTCTAATTAAAATGTTTTAATAATTAAAACTAATTAGTTTAGCCAATTAGGCTATGACAGGGGGTCCAAGAGCTAATTAACCTAGATTAGTTAGTTTAATACACTGTTAGGCTATCGGGCTCATGTGGGTCCCATCGACCCACAAAGCCAGGTTTGACTTGGTCAGCCAGCCTCACCGATCAACGATGTCGCTATGACATCATGCCGACGCAATAAACCTTTCTCGTTAATTTATTTAATTTTAGTAAATGTTTAAAACTTTGAAAATTCATAGAAATTAAACCGTGATACCGTATGAAAATGTTTTCTATATGAAAGTTGCTCGTAAAAATCCAACAAACCGAATATGCGGTCCGCTCATCCGTCACATGCCTCTAGCATGCTGAACATGGAACATTTCCTCCTATCGATGTGTGACACAGTCCTAACCGGAAATACATTCCCAGTTGTTTTCCCCCTGCACCTATATCGTGTAGCCATGCGTTAGGTCGCACCCGACGCAACATATTGCCATGTTATGCTTTGTGATGCTATGTTGCTTTATATTTACCGCTTTCTTTCTCCTCTTCTCCACGGAGACCCCGAGACCGATGTTGATGCCCTCGTGATCGACTACGCGACGCACCACCCCTCCTTCTTGTCTCGAGCAACCAGGCAAGCCCCCTTTGATCATCCCGATATCGCCCATTCCATTCTCTCATGCTTGCATTAGATTTTGCCATCAGTATTGATTGCTCCTATTCGATGCATAGCCTGCTTTTGTAACTCGCTGTTGTACTTACCCGCTATCCTAAACTGCTTAGTATAGGTTGCTTAGAGTTCCATCAAGACCCCCCCCACTTTGTCCCGATCGCCTACCGGATAATCAAGACCATCAACGGATCAAGACCAGGCCCCACACCGCACATCACTTCCCCTTGTTGCTCGACACCATCGGGTTACTATCGAGTACCGAGGGTGAGACCTCATCAAAGACTTCGATGTTAACCTCGTAGTGTAGTTATTCGATCGTGGTCATCGAGGGTGATTTCTTTAACCACTTCGATACGACTGTGGCAACCCTCAAGTGTGGACCTCGAGGTGAATCCTTCACGCTCACCTTGATGACTACATCGAGTGGAATTCACCGGTGATTCTCGGTTTTCCCCTTGATGTTTAGGACATACGCTATTATGATTACTATGACTTTACACCGAGCCATGTTACTAAAGACGGTCGACTTCGAGGGGTACCTGCTGAGCTTAATTACAGTGATGTGGAGTCGGGTTGACCGGAGGGTGCCCGCGAGATAAATACGAGGCGTACGGCATTCCTAGCCCTTGCCGCAAGTCCTCGAGACGGGCAACGGGTCACATCTTTCGTGAGTCTCGCTTGTTACCGCTGCCCTAATCCACTACGATTTGGATATTTGATCCGAGGGCCTCTCGCCCGATAGCACTAACCATCACGTAAGGCATAGTATGGGCGCTCGGCCGTATGCATCAGCCAAGCTTAATAGACGCTGGCACGAATCGAGCGCTGCCGCGGTTGGACTGTGTAGTTACCGCTTTGTTGAAGGAGGTAGCTAGGTCTGCCACCGCCGCCTCAACGAACGCAAGAGTTTCCCGGAGATGGCCCATGACCCCGGGGTATAGGTTTAGTCCGCAGGTGGCTTTCTCTATTGCTTCAGGTCGGGTTGCGCGTATTGTTTGGCCGAGGCCGCATGACCCAGAAAGTGTGTCCTACCGGAGTTAATCGAAGCGTGGTGGGTAAGTTGGTGCACCGCAGGAAGAAAACATTTATCGATAGCCTGTCCCACGTAACGGACACTTGGAGTTGTATCCCATCGACACAACTAGAATCGGATACTTGTGATGAGAATTTGATGGTGATGAGAACTGATTGTGATGATAATCGGATAGTATGGCTCGGGATTTCTTTTCGCAGGAGCCGAGAAAGGATCTCCTACCGAGGTTGATAACACTTCTACTACTTTACTTTATGCTACTCTACTCCTTCCGGTTGTTGAAGATGGTGGTTTTAAGATGCTAGTCTTCGATAGGACTAGGCCTTCTCTATATTCTCGCATTTCGCAGCCCACCACATATATACAGCCTTCCTTTGATAATGTTGCATATGTAGTGTAGATCCTTGCTTAAGTAGTACTTTGATGAGTACTCACGGTTGCTTTGCTTCCCTTTTCCCTTCTTTCTTCTTTCCTCGTTGTCGCAACTGATGGTGGAGCCAAGGATCCGCATTTACACCACCGGGCGCATTACTACTACCCCGAGGGTACCTACTACTGTGGAGGCCATCGACCATCAGAGTAGTTAGGAGGCTCCCTGTGCAGAGGCCTTGCCTTTTCGATCGCTGTCGCTTTTGGTGCTAGCCTTCTTAAGGAAAACTTGTCTTACTCATGTCCTGTTTCGATATTGTTGCTCACGACTCTTGTGTATTCGAGCTTATGTGTTCGAGCCTCGAGGCCCCCGGCTTGTAACATAAAGCTTGTATTATTTTAATTTGTGTCTAGAGTTGTGTTGTGATATCTTCCCGTGAGTCTTGATCTTGATCGCATACATTTGCAGTATGATTAGTGTACGATTGAATCGAGGCGCCACAAGTTGGTATCAGAGCGATCGCCTGTAGGTAGCCCCTTCAACTCCTTGGTCAAGTTTAGTCTAGTCACTACAAAAACTTTTACTAACATGGCAGTGTGGCTTACGGCCCACGCCGCCATCGGGTGGTATTAGGATCTTTTTCCTCATCTATACTCTTGACTCGATCTCTCGCTATTCAAGTTAAACTTTTTACTAAATCGACTCTAGGATCTCGAACCACTTCCTTCCGCAGAGCCCCTTCACTACAGATGATCGCTTGTTTCGTCAAGATTCTCAGAGATACCCCGATGTTTCCCGAGACTCGTGCTCATCGCTTTGCGTTCCTCGACTACGATAATCCCCTTGATAACATCCTTGCCGCTTGTACCTTCTTATCCAGCTTGTCGCTATTATTACAAGAGGTACTTCCGCTGTTTCGAGAACTTTGTGCCTTCGCTGGCGGCTTCTTTTTGCACTATGGATAATTCATCAACCTGCTCATCCCCGCTTGTTCATCTCGCTTTCCAAAATACTTGTAGATACTAGTCACCTTCCGAAAATCCTCTCCAGCCTATTACGCTTTGATTCTTCTTGCCTCGCTTGCATTATGGATAATCCCATAAGTCTAGTAATCTTATTGGCATCCGCTGTCACTATCCTTTGAGTCTGTTGATTCAATAGGTTGCAGATGCTCGTAATCCTTTGGCCTTTGGATCATAGAATTCATCCTTCCGCTTGGACGCCATTTGACCAAGAGTTGTTTTCACCAATCAAACTGGCCAATTGTATCCCTAGGGCTATTCAACTTAATTATCTTTTGATCGTAGCCGCCCGCTTATGATCTTCTATTTTTGAAATCATGATTTCTTTTGCATTTAAGCATCAAATTATTCAGATGTTTCTATAATCCCAAGCCTTTCCATCTTTATTCTTTTGGTTGAGTACCGATACTCACATCGATCCCTTGCTGGCCAACTGATCTTTTTTGTTGGGTTATTATCCGACGTGAGCCTTTCATATTCAATAACCTTTTGAGCCTTTCCTCGTGTACATAATGCCTTTGGTGAATTATATCCTCCGCTTTCTCAACCATGCTCTCGCTTTCTAGCTTGTGTTATTTTACTCGTGGAGTTTATGGTATATGTTCCTAAGATGCCTCCAAGGGTTGAACCTATGCCTTCCTTAACTGTGTGAACCCGAAGTTTTGCAAGGTTCATACTCCCATGGTAATTCACCGTAGATCTTCGCACTCATATCAATTTTGTAAGAGCAAAGAATGAAAGGTTATGTATCAAGAAGTGGAGTTTACCTTGAACTTTGTGTTCATGCCCATGGACACGATGTAGATCCTATCATTAAAGCTTCTCTAAGTTAATTATTCCCTTGGTATAAGTTCATCTTATATCCGGATCCGCCTTTTGCAATCGTGGGTTCACCATGTTCTCCTTTAAATACCATTTCGTGCAAGTTCAAGCACTTTCTTCTCAGAGAGCAATACCCTACTCCAACCTCTCGCTTTGATCTCGTCGTCGAGTATTACCCTCCCAGATCTCGGAATATCATGAAACCACATAACTTATGAGTTCTTCCTCTACTATTATTTTTGTCGATTCTAAATTTTCCACGGGTTCTGGGTTATTAGTCACCGAGGACACCGATAAGTGAATCGATTCCAAGACTTCGATTCTATAACTCTTAAGTAATTTTCATTGCTTACGAAGTTTAATAATCCGGCTTGTCATTCCTAGCCCGATCGGCTATATCATTATCATACTAAATTTTTAACTGGCTACCCGAGCTTCTTCCCCGAGCAACTTCCGATAATGAGCTAAGCTTTACGCCGATCTTCCTCATTTTATTAATTCACCTCAACAACAAGCTTGATTTTGAGCTTGTGTCGATCCGCGGTTCCAATAGCCTTCGCTTCATTCTTCCCGTTGCTTGATGGCATCGCCTCGATGGCATCTTCGTAGTGCCTCTCGACAAAGGCGCCGTGGATCAGATAACATTTTGACTTCGCTGAAATAACAATTGAATTCATGGTGAGAAATACTATCTCTCGACCCACGATGATTTGAGTTATCATCGACTACCCCTTGTCTTCTTTCCAACACATGATTGATCATGTCTTGGTAATACCTTGGACTCTTGCTATTCCTGCAATTGTTCTTAAGTATTTCTTGTGATCTTCAATTCCAATCCCTACTTGGAACACCATGGTAATGCTACCAAGCATGACTGAGGTATTCAATATCAACAAGAACATTGGAAACACATTGTCGAATGTTTCTTGGTCTATTATCCAAACACCGCTATGGGTAATATCATGATTCTTCCCTTGCCCCCTTTATCTAAATGCTATTGAACTTGCTGCCATATCATGTTTATCCTGCTCCGTTTCCCCTTGGGAAGGTTATACTCCCAAGTGTGTAAACACATTTTCCTTTCCATTGGTCTGATTAATACGATAATTTCAGCTTCCTTCCCATTGGTTTGTTTAACCTTCTTGTGATCTATATGAAATATGCGTAAATATTTCGCTTATGTAAACACCCGTGTACAAACTGTCAAGAAGACCTCACATTATTGTGGATGACATTCCGTGAACCACCGGCGGACGAGAACTTTGCTCTATTGGTCCGCTTCGCTCAACGAAAGGTGAGAATGGTTCTCTTCGCCCATCGCCTCTGGTACCGATTTATTATTATTTACATAACAGAAGGCTACCTCCGACATGCCTTGCTATCATGGCCGTGCAAAATGAATTGCGCCTTTCCTTACTTTAACCCACATGGTGAGCCCATAACCCACAAGGGCCACGTAATCGAAACCTCGACTCTCATGTACAACCTTGATGCCGAAATATGCTTTTACACTTGGCTTCAGATCATGTCACGAGACACCTTCCGAGAGATGATCTATTCCCGATGCTCAACCCCTTTTCTCACACTGCCTGTATCGATCGCTTGTCCATTCGCTTGAAATTTTTTCTTTTGTAACTTCATATTTTGCTCTTGACGCTTTTCTTAAATTTCAACTCGAGATACTTCATTACATTCCCTGATTTTTTCACTAGATATTTAACCCTAAAGGGCCGGCCTCCCGGTTATTTTTACTTTCCCACTTAAATCTCGGACGAGATTTCTTGTAGTGAGGAGATTTGTAACACCCCTAGTGTCATGCTACAAGAATCCTCTCGATTAAGCCTAATCATTTGCCAAACAGTGCTTAATCATCTTTGTTCAATATCCCATTTGAAATTCCAACAAATCAAATTCAAGTGAAGTTTGAAGTTGCTCAAAAGTTGCTGGAAAAATGTTCATCATTTGTCAAAAATTCCATAACAAATATTTGTTAAGGAACACAACATCACTTTGGTGCAAAGATGAACATTAGCAATTATAACAGCACCAATTCAGCATTTTTAAATGCTATCCTATTTTTGAAAAATTCCAAATGAATTCTTCTGGTCTCCAAAATAATTGTGGCAACTGTATGATCACCAGGATTTAATGGGACACCTCCCAAATTTTGCTAAGTGAAATAGTCACCAAATAATTCCCTTTCTCTCTCAGAATAAAAAAGGAAATAGAAAAGGGTTTAGCTACATCTGCATTTGTAGCCCATTGCTACAAAGGCACAGCCCAGCCCACTCCTCCCCGGGTCGCCCCTTCCCCTGCTCACCTTCGACCGAGACGCTACGCTGTCGCCACCACCGCCTGGCACCACTGCTGCTCGGCCGAGGGATAAGGCCAAGCCTCCCGCCTCGCTCCCCCACTCCCACTTGCGCCTCTCCTCCCCAGATCCACCTTTCCTCTCCTCACGCGCCACTCCTCCCGAAGCGCCACTGTCAGCTGCAAGGCGTGCTTGATCCTGCTGCCACCGCTGTCCCCGACCTTATTCGACGAAGTCCTCGAGCGCCGCCGCGTCTCACGACGCCTTCCTCGACCACCGGACCAAGCCAGAGCCCCTACAAAGAAGCGCGCGACTCTTCTTCTTCCTTCGCCCGATTTAACGCCGGCCGAATTCGCCACTGGGCCGTTTCCGATCCCACCGAAAGCACACCCCACAGCGCCCAAAGGAGCTCCTCCTCCCTATCCTCTTCCCCTGCTTTTCCTCGCACCATGGCAGCCTCTCGCCATCGCCGTCAACCTAGTTCCGCCAAGATAGCTCGCCGCCGACGTAGAAGTCGCTATTGCTCGCCGAGCACGGAACGCGTTTCAGTCCTCACCGCTGCCGCCGCTGCCGCTAGATCCCATCCCCGCGGGCCTTCGCCGCCATCCCGCTTATGGTCAACTCCGGCCGCTAAGGTGCTCGCTGTCGTCAGACGAGCTCCACGAGACCAACCGTGGCACTCGGCGATGCGCGCCGACGCCACTTCGAACGTGACCGAAAACGCGCTAACTGCGCCTTTGTAGCCGCTTCCCGCCATCTCCGGTGAACTTCCTCCGCGAAATGGTCGCCGCGCGACCTCCGGCCGCCGTCTTCGACGCTGGCGCCGACGCTGCAACCTCGACCACGCCACGAGCCACCGCCACTCGGGTCCTCTAATCGCTGACCCAGCCAACTTGTCGACTAGGCGCCCCGTGACGCCGACGCATGGGCCCCACCGCTAATCCTCTAATTAAAATGTTTTAATAATTAAAACTAATTAGTTTAGCCAATTAGGCTATGACAGTGGGGTCCAAGAGCTAATTAACCTAGATTAGTTAGTTTAATACACCGTTAGGTATATCGTTTGACATGTGGGTCCCACCGACCCACAGCCAGGTTTGACTTGGTCACCGCCTCACGATCCGCCGATGTCGCCAGGACATCATGTCGACGCAATAAACCTTTCTCTGTTAATTTATTTAATTTCGTAAATGTTTAAAACTTTGAAAATTCATAGAAATTAAACCGTATACCGATGAAAATGTTTTCTATATGAAAGTTGCTCGTAAAAATCCAACAAATCAGAATATGCGGTCCGCTCATATGTCACATGCCTCTAGCATGCTGAACATGGAACATTTCTCCTGTCGTATGTGTGACATGTGTCCGGAACCGTATACATTCCCGCTTGTTTTCCCTCGCACTATATCGTAGCCATGCGTTAGGTCACACCCGACGCAGCATATTGCCATGTTATGCTTTGTGATGCTATGTTGCTTTATATTTACCGCTTTTCTCCTCTTCTCCCCAGAGATCCCGAGACCGATGTCGATGCCCTGTGATCGATCACGCGACAACGACCTCCTTCTTGTCCGAGCAACCAGTGCAAGCCCCCTTTGATCATCCCGATATCGCCCATTCCATTCTCTCATGCTTGCATTAGATTTTGCTATCAAGTATTGATTGCTCCATTCGATGCATAGCCTGCTTTTGTAACTCGCCATTGTACCTTACTCGCTATCCTAAACCGCTTAGTATAGGTTGCTTAGAGTTCCATCAAGGACCCCCCACTTTGTCCCGATCGCCTACCTGGATAATCAAGATCCATCAACGGATCAAGACCAGCCCCCACACCGCACATCACTTCCCTTTAGTTGCTCGACACTACCGGGTTACTATCGAGTACCTAGGGTGAGACCTCATCCGCACTTCGATGTTAACCTCAGAGTGTAGTTATTCGTCGTGGTCATCGAGGGTGATTTCTCTTAACCACTTCGATACGACTGTGCAGGTAACCCTCAAGTGTGGACGCCGAGGGTGAATCCTCTTACGCTCACCTTGATGACTACATCGAGTGGAATTCACCGGGTGATTCCTGGTTTTCCCTTGATGTTTAGACACACAGCTACTATGATTACTATGACTTTACACCGAGCCATGTTACTAAAGACGGTCGACCGAGGGGTACCCGCCGAGCTTAATTGCGAGTGATGTGGAGTCGGGTTGACCGGAGGGTGCCCGCGAGATAAATACGCAGGCGTACGGCATTCCTAGCCCTTGCCGCAAGTCCTCGAGACGGGCAACGGGTCACATCTTTCGTGAGTCTCGCTTGTTACCGCGTTCCTAATCCACTACGATTTGATATTTGATCCGAGGGGCCTCGCCCGATAGCACTAACCATCACGCGGGCATAGTATGGGCGCTTCGTCAGATGCATCACCAAGCTTAATAGACGCCACGATCGAGCGGCGGCCGGGTTGGATCATGTAAGTTACCGCTTTGTTGAAGGAGGTAGCTAGGTCTGCCACCGCCGCCGCAACGCAAGTGTGAGTTTCTCGGGAGATGGCCCATGACCCCCGGGGCATAGGTTTAGTCCGCGTGGCCTCCTCTATTAAGCTTAGGTCGGTTATGTGTATTGTTTGCCGAGGCCGCATGACCCAGTGAAAGTGTGTCCTACGGAGTTAATCGAGCGCAGGGTAAGTTGGTGCACCTCTGCAGGAAGAAAACATCTATCGATAGCCTGTCCTACGGAACGGACACTTGGAGTTGTATCCCGATCGATACAACTAGAATCGGATACTTGTGATGAGAATTTGATGGTGATGAGAATCGGATAGTATGGCTCGGGATTTCTTTTCGCAGGAGCCGAGAAAGGATCACCGCCGAGGTTGATAACACTACTACTACTTTACTTTATGCTACTCTACTCCTTCCTGCTGTCGTAAGAAGGTGGTTTCCAAGATGCTAGTCTTCGATAGGACTAGGCCTTCTCTATTCGCATTTCAGCCCACCACATATACACCTTCCTTTGATAATGTTGCATATGTAGTGTAGATCCTTGCTTGCAGTACTTTGATGAGTACTCACTGTTGCTTTGCTTCCCTTTCCCCTTCTTTTCTTCTTTTCCGTTGTCGCAACTGATGGTGGAGCCTGTGATCCGCATTTACACCACCGGCGACTACTACTACCCCGAGGGTACCTACTACTGTGGAGGCCATCGACACTGTGAGTAGTTAGGAGGCTCCCAGCAGAGGCCTTGCCTTTTCGATCGTTGTTGCTTTTTGGTGCTAGCCTTCTTAAGGCAAACTTGTCTTACTCATGTCTGTTTTCGATATTGTTGCTCACGACTCTTGTGTATTCGAGCTTATGTATTCGAGCCCTCGAGGCCCCCGGGTTGTAACATAAAGCTTGTATTATTTTAATTTGTGTCTAGAGTTGTGTTGTGATATCTTCCGTGAGTCTCTGATCTTGATCATACACATTTGCGTATGATTAGTGTACGATTGAATCGAGGGCGTCACATGATGGCCATATCATATCACTTATATTGATTGCATGTGATGTTTATCCTTTATGCATGTTATTTTGCTTTGATTGACGGTAGCATTATAAGATGATCTCTCACCAAATTTCAAGATAAAAGTGTTCTCCCGAGTATGCACTGCTACAAAGTTCGTCGTGCCGAGACACCACGTGATGATCGGGTGATAAGCTCTCACGTTCACATACAACGGGTGCAAGCCAGTTTTGCACACGCAGAATACTCTGGTTAAACTTGACGAGCCTAGCAAATGCAGATATGGCCTCGAAACACTAAGACCGAAAGGTCGAGCGTGAATCATATAGTAGATATGATCACATAGTGGTGCTCACCATTGAAAACTACTCCATCTCACGTGATGATCATACATGGTTTAGTTGATTTGGATCACGTGATCACTTAGATGATTAGAGGGATGTCTATCTAAGTGGGAGTTCTTAAGTAATATGATTAGTTGAACTTAAATTTATCATGAACTTAGTACCTAATAGTATTTTGCTTGTCTATGTTGATTGTAGATAGATAGCCCGTGTTGTTGTTCTGTTGAATTTTAATGCGTTCCTTGAGAAAGCAAAGTTGAAATATGATTGTAGCAATTACACGAACTGGGTTCGTAACTTGAGGATTATCCTCATTGCTGCAGAAGAATTACGCCCCGAAGCACCGCTGGGTGCCAGCCTGTCAGAGATGCAACCGACGATGTTAAGGACGCCCGCGAGCAAAGTCGATGATTACTCAATAGTTCAAGTTTCCATGCTTTACGGCTTAGAACCGGACTTTAACGACGCTTTTGAACGCCATGGAGCATATGAGATGTTCCAGAGTTGAAGTTAATATTTCAAGGAAATGCCCGGATTGAGAGATATGAAGTTCCAATAAGTTCTACAAATGCAAGATGGAGGAGAATAGTTCTCACAAGGAAGATATACTCAAAATGTCCGGGTATAACAATCACTTGATTCAACCGGGAGTTAATCTTCCGGATGATAGTGTCATTGATGTAATTCTTCAATCATCGCCACCAAGCTACAAGAGCTTCGTGATGAACTATAATTTGCAAGGGATTTGATAAGACGATTCCCGAGCTCTTCGCAATGCTAAAAGTCATGGAGGTAGAAATCAAAAAGGAGCATCAAGTGTTGATGGTCAACAAGACCACCAGCCAAGAAAAGGGGAAAGGGAAGAAGAAGGGGAACTTCAAGAAGAACAACAAACAAGTTGTTGCCAAGAGAAGAAACCCAAGTCTGGACCTAAGCCCGAGATCGAGTGCTTCTATCGCAAGCGCATCGACAATCGGAAGCGGAACTGCCCCAAGTATTTGGTGGATAAGAAGGATGGCAAGGTGAACAAAGGTATATGTGATATACATGTTATTGATGTGTACCTTACTAGAGCTCGCAGAGCACTGGTATTTGATATCGGGTTCTGCTAATATTTGCAACTCAAACAGGGACTACGGATTGCCAAGACCTGCTAAGGACGAGGTGGCGCGCTGCTGGGAAATGGTTCCAAAGTCGATGTGATCGCCACGGCACGCTACCTCTACATCTACCTTCGGATTAGTTTTAGACCTGAAAATTGTTATTTGGTGCCGCTGAGCATGAACATTATATCCGGATCTTGTTTGATGCTAGACTGTTATTCATTTAAATCTGAGAATAATTGTTGTTCTATTTATATGAGTAATATCTTTTATGGTCATGCACCCTTGAAGAGTGGTCTATTTTGTTGAATCTCGAAAGAAGTGATACACATATTCACAATGTTGAAACCAAAGATGCAGAGTTGATAATGATAGTGCAACTTATTTGTGGCACGCCATTTGGGTCATATTGGTGTAAAGCGATGAAGAAACTCCATTCTCGATGGACTTTGGAATCACTTGATTATGAATCACTTGGTACTTGTGAACCGTGCCTCATGGGCAAGATGACTAAACGCCGCTTCTCCTAACTATGGAGCGCCAGAATCGATTTGTTGGAGATCATACATACCGATGTATGTGGTCCAATGAATGTTTAGGTCACAAGGGTATCATTATTTTCTCACCTTCATGTATGATTTAAGTAGATATGGGTACATCTATTTAATGAAACATAAGTCTGAAACATTTGAAAAGTTCAAAGAATTTCAGAGTGAAGTTGAAAATCATCATAACAAGAAAATAAAGTTTCTACGATCTGATCGTGGAGGAGAATATTTGAGTTACGAGTTTGGTCTACATTTGAAACAATGCGGAATAGTTTCACAACTCACGCCACCCGGAACACCACAACGTAATGGTGTGTCCGAACGTCATAATCGTACTTCACTAGATATGGTGTGATCTATGATGTCTCTTACCGATTTACCGCTATCATTTTGGGGTTATGCTTTAGAGACGGTTGCATTCACGTTAAATAGGACACCATCGAAACTGCTGAGACGACGCCTTATGAACTGTGGTTTGGCAAGAAACCAAAGTTGTCGCTTTCTTAAAGTTTGGGGCTGCGATGCTTATGTGAAAAGCTTCAACCTGATAAGATCGAACCCAAATCGAGAAATGTGTCTTCATAGGATACCCAAAAGAAACTCAAGGGTACACCTTCTATCACAGATCCAAGGCAAGACATTCGCTGTTAAGAATGGATCCTTTCTAGAGAAGGAGTTTCTCTCAAAGAAGTGAGGGAGGAAAGTAGAACTTGATGAGGTAACTGCATCTGCTCCCTTATGGAAAGTAGTTCATCACGTAAACCGTTCCTCGTGACACCTATACTAATTAGTGAGGAAGCTAATGATATCGATCATGAAACTTCAAATCAAGTTACTATCGAACCTCGAGGTCAATCAGAGTAAGATCCGCACTGAGTGGTACGGTAATCCTATTCTGGAGGTCATGTTACTTGACCAAGGTGAACCTACAAACTATGAAGAAGCGATGGTGAGCCCAGATTCCGAAAAATGGATTGAGGCCATGAAATCTGAGATGGGATCCATGTATGAGAACAAAGTGTGATTTTGGTTGACTTGTTCGATGATCGGCAAGCCATTGAAAATAAATGGATCTTCAAGAAGAAGACCGACGACGACGTAATGTTATCGTTTATAAAGCTCGACTTGTTGCAAAAGGTTTTCGACAAGTTCAAGGGATTGACTACGATGAGACTTTTCACCCGTAGCGATGCTTAAGTCCGTCCGAATCATGTTAGCAATTGCTGCATTTTATGATTATGAAATTTGGCAAATGGATGTCAAAACTGCATTCCCGAATGGATTTCGAAGAAGAGTTGTATATTTATGCAATGATACGCCTCCATCGTATCTACTTTTCCAAACACTTTTGCCCTTGTTTTGGACTCTAACTTGCATGATTTGAATGGAACTAACCCTTGACCGATGTCAAGCTTTCAGCAGACCACATGATGTTGTTTTATGTGCGTAAAACAAAACTTCTGGAATGACCTGAAACTCCACGGAACATCTAGTTAAAATAATAAAAATCCTTGCCAAAGATGAAGACTAGGGGTCCACACTGTCCACGAGGGTGGGGACGCCCCCCAGGGCGCGCCCCACCTCGTGGGCCCCCCGAGCTCCTCCAACACCAACTCCAACTCTATATATTTGCTTTCGGAGAGGGAAAATCAAGGAGAAGAAATCATCGCTGCTTTTACGACACGAGCTGCCGCCAAGCCCTAAAACCTCTCTGAGGGCTGATCTCGAGTCCGCTCGGGCCCGGAGAGGGGATTCGTCAGCCGTCATTATCATCAACCATCCTCCATCACCATTTCATGATGCTCACCGCCAGCGTGAGTAATTCCATCGTAGGCTTGCTGGACGGTGATGGGTTGATGAGATTTATCATGTAATCGAAGTTAGTTTTCTTAGGTTTGATCCCTAGTATCCACTATGTTCGAGATCGATGTTGCTATGACTTTGCTATGCTTAATGCTTGTCACTAGGGCCCGAAAAGCCATGATTTCAGATCTGAACCTATTGTGTTTTCATGAATATATGTGAGTTCTTGATCCTATCTAGCAAGTCTATAGTCACCTACTATGTGTTATGATCCGCAACCCTCAAGTGACAATAATCGACCACTCCTGTGATGACCATAGTTTGAGGAGTTCATGTATTCACTAAGTGTTAATGCTTTGTTCCGCTTCTCTATTAAAAGGAGGCCTTAATATCCCTTAGTTTCCATTAGGACCTCACTGCCACTTGCAGTAGCTAATTCGACTCAAACGGTCAAGTCTCTCGTGCTCGGTCATCCCCGGATCAAGAATGCCGACACCACACAAGATTTCAAGGATTTATAACAGAGTAGCAATCACACACTTATTACAATCGAATGTCTCAAGAGAGAACTTAATAAAATAAATATGGCTTAAGGCCATCTAATACGATAACAAATGAAGGCTTGGAAGAATAAGCGAGTCCATCAACTCCAACGGCATCACCGAGTATAGAACCATGACCTAAGCACCTTAATCGTCGTTCTAAAAGTCTCGCAACATGAAACGCTTGCAGCTCGAAACGGGTCAAGACATGGAATATGCCGCTATGTAACACATAGAGAATAATGGAATGATAAGCCTATACTACATGCATATATGGCTGGTGGAAAGCTCTACGGTTACAGCTTTTGCATAAAGCCAATTTTTCCCTACCGCAAAGGAATAAATTTATTTAACTATCATGGTGGTTAGAAACACCGAGAATGGTTGACAGATTCTCAATCCCAATTAAAATGTACTCATTAAACCCAACAATATTAATTAGAAGTAACATGATGAGATTCACATGATATCCGTACTAGATACTCAAATTGTCCATAATCGGGACACGGCTAACCATGATTAGTTTATACACTCTACAGAGGTTTCATGACTTTTCCCCACAAGACTCGATCGCCCGCTTGGTTTCTCGACTACATGGTGTTTGAGAAACGGATGACCGAGACATAGTCTTTCGTAAGCGCTTAGCACCTTACATGTGGGTAGACCGCATCAAACTACAACCCCACATCAGCTAGCCTACCCGTAAGAGTTCGCACAACTTAGTCAACTACGCCAGAGCCCATAATGGCTTGTGGCTGCACACGGAAGTTTCTAGTTTGAATAATCTCATGATCCCTTTGAGCCCGGGTGGCGGTCCAAGAAATACAGTGCAAGTCCTCGATAGAAACCAGTGCCTCAATCCACCCAGATGTGTGTTTAAGTTGCCACCTTAAATAAACCATTAAATAACAATCTCACATCTGTCATGGAATACACTCACCCAATCCATGTCTACTAGCATAGCATAGCATAATAAGCAAACGAGAAGTAACTCCCAAAGGTTTGATAATAAAATGTAATAGGTACTACTCAACTACTTCCCATCCCACAATTTAATTAGATCCTAATCATGCAAGCGCTTGAGAAATAGATCTAATGCATAAAACTGGTATGAGAAAAGTATGATCAAAGTGTTACTTGCTTTGTCGATGATCCGCAAACCTAGAAATTCAAGTAACAAAGCGCGACCGGTATTCTATCGCAGCATAAACAAACAAGCATACAATAAGTACTCATCTAATGCACAAGTAAAACTCAAATAGATCTAACCAGATTGTTCAACTTAAGAACTTCGGTTTGCAAAAAGAATCAAATCAAACGAAGCAACGAAAGTCAAAGGGCGGAAGAAAACAGCTTCGTTTTACTAATCTGGATCTAAGTTAAATTTTACAGAAGCAAAAACTTTTTTAAGTAGATTATTCGAAAAGAGGGTTTCGAGACGAAACTCCAGGCGCTTGAATCACCTGATTCCGATAAACGAGCGAAAAGTTATACTAAAACGAAAATCGATTCTGGAATCGCGATCAGAAAAATCGCAGATTAAATCCGAGAAAAAGAAAAATACGACGAACAGATTCGAACGGAAAAATAGAAAAATAATAATAAAAAAAAAAATAAAACCGAAAAAAACCCGAAGAAAACCGATCGGTTTTTTAATCAAACCGGCACGGAAATCGAGGCGGCGGCGAACCTCGTAAGGCGCTACGCCCGGCTGGCTCATGGGCGGCATGGCGGCGAACTCCCATGGCTCGTGGGCTTTATGGCTCGGGTGGGCTGGGGCTCCTGGGCGGTCATTATTTAGTATACCGAGCGGAGTCCCGCTGGCACGGCCCTAAGGCGGTTTGTTTTTTTAATAAAACATTACGCTGAGAAAAAATCAAAAGAAGTATCAAACGACTCCAAAAATCCCAAATAAATTTTCCCGGTTTCTAAAATCAAGCCGGATTTAATGAACATTTATTTGGGGTCTAAATGCAATTTTGAAAACGCGATTTTTCTTAAATTCAAATAAAAGGCGAAAACTCCAAAATAAAATCTTATTTGATTTTATTATTAAATCTTCATTATTTCTTTATTTTGGGAAAGTCATTTTATTCCTCTCGCATATTTTTGTAATAGAAATAATTGAAGATAAAATAATTAAAATCAACGATCCTATTTTCAAAATTTGAGAAAACTCAAATATGAAAATAACAAAATCCCCAACTTCTCTCCGAGGGTCCTTGAGTTGTGTAGAATTATCTAGGATCGACCAAAATGCAAAGAAAATGCAATGAAAAATATGATATGCAATGATGTTTATGTATAACATTCCAAATTGAAAATTTGGGATGTTACAAACCTACCCCTTAAGATGAATCTCACCGAGATTCGGGTTGGCTAGAAAATAGGTGAGGGTGGTCTTACAAATCTTCCTCTCGCCCCTGTGTGGCTTCATCCTCGCAGTGGTGGCTCCACCGATCTTTGCAAAACTTAATGACCTTGCTACGAGTGACTCACTGCATACTCCAAAATCTTAACCGTTTCTCCTCAGAGGTCAAATCATCATTCAACTCAATCGCCTCCAAAGGGCACGGATTCTCAAGGTATATCAGCCATCTCTCGTGACACTTCTTCAACTCGTGAAATGTGAAACACATCATGAACTCCTCGACAATCCTCGGTAATTCCAACTTGTACGCAACTTCTCCCATGCTCCAAAACACGATATGGTCCTACAAATCGAGGTGCTAACTTTCCTTAACTCCAAAACGCTTAACTCCTCAAGTGGCGATATCAAGATAAACTCGCCTCGACTTCAGATTCGCCTCCTTGTGTTTTGAATCCGCATAGCTCTTCTCGTCTCGACCGGGCTACCTTGAGCCTATTGTGAATCAACTTTACTTTCTGCTCGCACTTTAATCAAATCTGGTCCAAACAATTGGCGGTTCCAACTTCATCCCACAACAACGGGTCCTCGCACCTCCTTCCGCATAAGGCTTCGAAGGGGCCATCTTCGATCGGTTTGGTAATTGTTGTTATAAGAAAATTCCGATACGGCAAATTGTCATCCCAACTTGATCCATAATCCAATGCACAAGCTCTAAGCATATCCTCCAAAATATGGTTGACTTTCTCGGCTTGTCCATCTGTCTCAGGATGGAAAGTCGTAAACTCCACCGTTCCTAAAGTTTCGCAAACCGCCTGTAACTTTGAGGTAAACCGGGTTCTCTATCTCGACACGATACTCCTCGAACTCCATGCAAGCATACAACTCGTCATGTATATCTTAGCCAATTTGGCATCGCCAGAGGTAGTCTTTATCGAATGAAATGAGCTACCTTCACAAACGATCGACTATAACCCAAATCGAGTCATAGCTCCTAACGAGTCCTCGGCAATCCCGTGATGAAATCCATTCCTAGTTTATCCCACTTCCATTCGGTATAGGCAATGGCTCTAATAATCCCGCCGCTTCGATGTTCGCTTTCACCCTCCGACATACATCACAAACTGCTACGCATCGCAATATCCTTCTTCATTCCGGTCCACCGTAAAGTATTCTTCAAATCCAAATACATCTTGGTATTTCGGTGAATCGAATATGGTGAATCATGTGCCTCTTGCAAAATCAACTTCCGATCTTTGGGTCATTGGGCACATATACACGGTCCTCAAACCATAGGGTATCGTGCTCATCCTCACGAAATCCCTTAGCCTTTCCTTCGCCATTCTCTCCTTTATAGAGGCAATCTTTGTCAGCCTTCCGAGCTTCCCGATCTTGTCCAACAAAGTTGATCAATCTCCAATGCTCATACATAGCCTCTCTAACTATTTCCAAACATAGCTCTCAAGATCCTCGCTAACTCCTTTGTTATTTCTCCCATCATCAATGTGTTGACGTGACTTTACGGCTCAACGCTGCCTCGCTACAACGTTAGCCTTTCCGGGTGATAATGCAATCTCATATCATAATCTTTGATGAGTTCCAACCATCTCCTTTGCCCGAGATTCAGCTCCTTCGCGTGAAAATGTATTTCAAACTCTTGTGATCCAGATACACCTCACAATGATTTCCAATGAGGAAATGTTCCATGTTTTCAATGCATGCACTACGGCTGCTAACTCCAAATCATGCGAGCATAACTTAACTCATGAGGCTTAAGCCGTCGTGAAGCATACGAAACAACTCCTCCCTCCTCGCATAAGCACCGCCCAAGTCCTCTACGTGAAGCGCCGCAATACACCTCATAATCCTTGGTCCGATCCGCAGAATTAACACCGGTGAGGTAACCAAACATTTCTTCAACTCTTGGAAAATGGCTTCACACTCCTCGTCCAAATGAACTTGGTATCCTTCTTCAACAATTCTGTCATAGGCTTCACAATCCTTGAGAAATTCTCAATGAATCTCCGTAGTATCCTCGCTAGTCCAAGGAAACTCCGGATCTCCAACTGTTGTTGGTGCTTCCCAGCTTGGTTACAAAGGACAATTTTAGTGGGGTCTATCGCTATACCTTCTCCGGATATAACATGTGCAAGAAATCCAACTTCCTTCAACCAAAACTCACACTTGTCAACTTGGCATATAACCGATGTTCTCTCGAGCTTCTCGAGTACCAAACGAATGCTCCTTATGTTCCTCTTCATTCTTCGAGTAAACCAAAATATCATCAATGAAAACCACGACTAACTTATCCAAACTCCATAAACACTTTGTTCATCATGTTCATAAATAGGCAAAAGCGTAGTCGCACCAAATGACATAACGGTACTCATACAGCCCGCACCGTGGTAAGAGCTGTCTTAGGTATATCCCGCCTCGAATCTTCAATCGATGGTACCGTGATCGCAAATCGATCTTTGAAAACACCTTAGCTCCTTGCAATTGGTCAAACAAGTCATTGATCATCGGCAATGGGTATTTGTTCTTAATGGTCACTTCATTCAATCCACGATAATCAACAACCATTCTTATGATCCATCCTTCTTCTCCACCGTAGCACCGTGATCCCCAAGGCGAAGAACTTGGGCTTAATAAAACCTTTATCCAAGAACTCCTTAATCGCTTCTTAATTTCCTCCAAATCTTGGGTGGCATCCTATACGGTCTCTTAGATATCGCCAAAGGCTCGGCAGAGTTCAATCAAACTCAATGTCTCTATCCGTGGCATGCCCGGCAACTCTTCCGTAAACACGTCCGGAAATCCTTACCATCGGTACTTCTTCCGCACAACTCCCGATAAGGAATTTACATGTGCTCTCCTCGCCATGCCGTGATACATACTTGATTCTCCTCCCTTCGGGTGGTAAGCAAAATTGACTTATCGCGCAATCTATGTTCCTCCATACTTCGATAACCAATCCATGCCTAATATCACATCCAATCCTTGGGATTCCGTAACTATTAGGTCCGAGGGAAAACATAGTGTCCAACTTAATGGCAATGATCACACCATATACTAGCCATGTATTCTCGCCCCGTGAGGTTACTAGCATGGGTGACGAAGGGCTTGGGTTGGTAATTTGTACTTATCCACAAATCCCTTGATATGTATGAATGCGATGCACCAAGATCAAAAAGAACAACCGCAGAGATGACTTAACCAAAAACTTACCTATTATCGTGATCCGGCCGAAGCTTCAACCTCCTCCACGGTAACGTGGTTCACTTGTCCTTTATTGAAAGGGTTAGGCTTCTTTCCCGAGCTTCCATTGCCATTTCCATTCGCCTTCGACATTCGCTTGCATAATGCCCGCCTTATGCACTTAAAGCAAGTTATGTGGCTCAGTCTACCTTGGATGGTGTTGACGGGTTGGTGCGGTTCTGCCCATTGCTTCCTCCATTCCTGCTCCCATTCTTGGTGCCATTATGGTTGTGCGAGCTACCTCCTCCATGGGTATGCTGAAACTGTCCTCCGGCTTCGGGTAAAACGGTTTCACGAGCTCCGCAGTTATTCTTCCCCGTCCATACTTCCTCTTGCGATTTTCAATCACGCTTCCTTCAATCATAAGCGCATCGATCTACCAACTCCGGTAGTTATTGAAAGTGGCTACCATCAACCGCATGCTCACTCATCATTCACCCCTTCTAGAAACTTCTCCCGCTTAGTCACATTCCGTAGCAACGCTATCCGGGGCATAACGTGTTAGCTTATCAAATCATCTACATATCGCCAACTGTCTCGTCCTCCTTGGCGCAAGTTGCTAAACTCACGCTTCTTCATGGCCATAGCTCCCCAAAACATGGGCAGACGGAAAGCTTGTCAAATCGATCCCATGTGACAAAGGTTCACTGGGTAAGTGGTCAAAATTTTCCCACCAAGCCGCGGGTCCTTCTAGCCGATGTGCGTAAAACTTCACCCTTTCTCCATCTCAGACATCCCGCAGTGGTCAACTCCTCCCTATCTTACTTGAGCCAATCATCTCAGAATAATCAGCTCGGTGCTATTGGAAAACACCGCGGATTCAGCCTTAAGAAACGGGTCAAATGGTCAACAGTGGTGGTGGCGGTTGTTGTTGTTGTTGTTGTTGTTGTTGCCTTGGTTCTGCATCAATGTTTGAATCAAGGTATTCTGCCATCAATCAACCGAAAGGATCTCCAAGGGAAAACAATTGGATCGCTTCCTGAGGCATCCGAGGGTTTTAAGAAAAGAAGAGAATTTAGAATAGAATGAGGTCTAGAGGGAAACACTACCCATATGCACATGAGACAAAATCACACAATATCACTCCAATCTATTCAAACAAGGGCATACAACGGTTCATCTATCGCTACAAAGTGTTGAAACTAAAACTAATATAACATGGGGGTAATCTACTACCGTTATGGTGGTCAACTAGAAAACCGTCCGATGAAGACTCCATGATATCTCGCTCCAGCCTTCATCTTCATAATCATCATCACTAGGATCGAATCGGTGTCGCCGATGATGACGTAGTTCTCGGACAAAGTGCTATCTTCATCTTCTCCTCCGGTGCTGAATTTCCCATGAGTTCTTCAATCTTCTCCTTAAGATCGCCGCTTTGTCCCACTAGAGCTACAATCTCCTCCATGTAGTCCTTATGCGAGTGGCCTTCGCCTCCTTCTAGTTCGATAATCTTGGCTTTTTCTCGCCTTCAACTCCATCATGTCTCACAAGACATCCGGTTCTCCTCACGCCGAATGTGCCGGTTTAACTCCCGGATGAAAGCTGCAATGGATCGATCCTTCTTAGTGCCAACTATCTCCCATTGTTCATCTCGCGTCCGCAACTGTAGATAGTATTCTTGAGGTCTTTGTAAACTTCTCCAATGCGCCCATGGTTATGTGAGCTGCCATGCTCTTTCCTGCACTCCGTGTTGGTGCATTGAAAACACACTCTATGGGCTCCGTGATTGGTGCAAACGCCCTTCCGGAACTTGAGCTTGAATCTTCCAGCATTTTCTTCGGGTAAAGTGGAATTGTAGGTCCCGTGAAGCTTGGTAATCCGATGTTAAGGTACCGTGACGCTTCGATTCAATCGACACTAATCATGCACGCAAATGTGTACGATCAAGATCAAGGACTCACGGAAGATATCACAACACAACTCTACAAATAAAATAAGTCATACAAGCATCATAATACAAGCCGTGGCCTCGAGGGCTCGAATACAAGTGCTCGATCATAGACGAAGTCACGGAAGCAACAATATCTCGAGTACGTATATAAGTTAAACAAGTTTTGCCTTAAGAAGGCTTGCACAAACCGATACAGACGAAGAGGAGCAGCCTCCCGCTCGATCCTCCTAAGTTACTCCCGGTCGCCGCCGCCGGCTGCACGTAGTAGTAGGCACCTCCAGTAGTAGTCGCCATAGGCGGTGGCGCTGCCCCTGGCTCCATCGCCTGTTGCAGCAATCGAGTAGAGGTAGGGGAAAAGGGGAAACAAGGCAACCGTGAGTACTCATCCAAAGTACTCAAGCAAGGAGCTACACTACATATGCATAGATATATGTGTAAAGGGCCATATCAAGGACCGAATCGCAAATGCCGTAATAAGAGGGGATAGTTAGTCTTAACGAAGACTACGCTCGACACCTGCCTTGCAACAGTAGAGGAAGGCAAACCAAGTCCTCCAAGTAACATCACATAGCAATAATCCTACCTGGCGATTCTCCGCTTCATATCCCCGAGCGAGAGCGACCACCGTTGTATCCGCACTTGGAAGAGTGTGTTTTATCAAGTATCCGGTTCTAGTTGTCATAAGCTCAAGGTACAACTCCAAGTCGCCCTGCATCAAGATCACGGCTATTCAATAGATTAATCACCGCAGGGTGCACCATCTTACCCAAAGACGCTTGATCCCATTTGGCCGACACACTTTCCTCGGTCATGCCCGCCGCTGAAGATCAACACGCCGCAGCCCCACCTAGGCACAACAGAGGCCAACACGCCGGTTCAAACCTGCGCCAGCAGGGTCCGGGCCCATCGCCTCGAAAGCACACTCAAGACGCTATGCACGCGCCGAAGCGCACTCTAGCCTAACAGCATTCCAAATTAATCCGCCACAAGGCCGCCCGTCACCGACGTCTCAAGTATTTCGCCGATACCACGACGACGGATACCCATAACTACTCCCGCAGAGATGGTTAGTGCGATAAGCTCAGAGCCAACCCAGATCAAATACCAAGACCTCGTTGCTGTTAAGTAACCGTGAACGCCGAACAGGCCAGCCCACCTCTCCCTAGGCGGTCTCAACTCGCCTGCCGCCCGCCTTAAAGATCCATCCAGAGGGCCGCCGACAAAGGTCCTTTCAGCCCCCAATCCGTGAATCACTGCAGTGCTCCACCAAATTAATTCGACTTTAGTCACCACATGTATCATGTATAAGATATAGATATACCCGTGATCACCTCCCGAGTGATCACGGCCGATAGTAAGCACGGCAGATTTTGACAAGAATGTAGGGCCACAGATGAATGTACTAGCATCCTATACTAAGCATATAGGATTGCGTAAGGTAACAACACAAGTAACAAGGACAAAGCATGCAAAGAAGATAGGAGTATCTCGAAAACAAGAATATGCTATACTACTCTAATGCAAGCAAGGTAGATAAGAGTAGGCGATATCCGTGATCAAGGGGGGCTTGCCTGGTTGTTCGCAAGAGAGAGGGGTCGCCGACACCGTAGTCGATCACAGGGGGTACCGGCAGCGGTCTCTGGTCTACCTAAAAAGTAACTGAGGGGGACATAATAAATAACAGAGCAATCAAAGCATAACATAACAAAAGCGGTGCTAGAGGTGATCTAACGTGGTATGAGGTGGTACCGTTATATGGGAAACATCCGGAAAGTATTCCTTGTTTCGTGGTTTTCAGCAGAGGAGCCGAGGGGAAAGTTGCAGGTCTGAGCAGGTTAGGTGTGTGGACGACGGACTTCAGATCCGGATTCGCCTCGCTGCTCGAGCAACTTTCATGTTGAAAATATTTTAATCCGAAGTTACGGATTAAAAGATATGATTTTCTAAAGATTTTATTAATTTCGAATTTAATTAATTAATTAATTAATTCAAAAATGAATTTATGACGCCAAGATGATGTCATGTCGACGTCAAGAAGCCAACAGGTTGACTTAGTCAATCTCGACATGTGGGTCCAAAGGGGACCCACCGCCATCCTCTCGCTTAGGTTAATTACATATTAGGTTAATTAATCATAATTAGTTAATTTAATCGTAGTTAAATAAGTTAATTAAGTTAATTAATTAATTAATTTTATTATTAATTATTTATTATATATATATTTTTTAGTTTTTTTCTTTTCCGCTTTTTTTGTTAGAAAAAGGGAGGGGGCCGGGGTTTCGCTGGCAAGGGCCCATCCGCCACCGGAGCGGTGGATAACGGAGCGGGCGCCTGCGTTCGAGGGGAGCTACGCCGAGCTGGGGGCGAGGCCATCGGCGACGAGGGAGGCCACGGGCGGCGCGGCGAGGTCGTGAGTCTGCCAAGTGAAGCGAGGCTGCAGTCGCAAGGGCGAAGAAGGCGCCACGAGTGGGGTGCGGGGAGGCCAGACGGGCAGCCTCAGGGTTGTGGAGCACGGGCGGGCAAGACGGGCGAGGGCGGCGACAGGGGAGTCGCGGCGCACGAAGCGCAGGCGAGGACAGAGCGAGCGAGGGCGCGGACTGGCACGCAGGGCTCGCGGCAAGCTCGACTAACGACAGTGAGCGCGAGCTCTGACGCAGACGGGCACGGCAAAGGGGGTGAGCTACGGGCGCTGGATCGAGCTAGCGAAGCGAGGGGAAGACCTGGCTCACTGTGGTCCCGCAGTGTGCATGAGTGGGCTCGGGAGGGCTCGAGGTCGCTGGATTTGGCGCCGGGCGGCGGGGGGCAGAGGAGGAAGGAGGGCTCGGGCGGCGGCCACGGGCTTCCGGTCCTCGTGGCTCGTGTAGAGGGAGAAGGGAGGACGCGAGGTCGGGAAGCTGCCTTGGAGGCGGTCGGAGACGGCGGGATGACGGGAGGCGAAGCGGGCGTTCTTCGGTGACGCTGGCCTCGAGGCGCCGCAGTGTCGGAGGAGAGGCGGGAGGACGGCGGCGAGGCGGTTGGTCTGAGGCGCCGGGCGGCGGCGGCGTGGCGGGGGGGGCCCCCGCCCGATCCAGACGGGGAAGGGAGAGAGGTCGAGGGGATTGGGGGTTCGTTCGCCCCGATCCAATCTAGATCGGGAGGGGGGGGGGACGACGGGGTAAAAGTGGGGATTAGGTTTGTTTGGGCGTGGCCTATAGGCCGTGGGAACGAGGAATGGGCCGCCTGCCTGGTCGCTGAGGCCACTGGCCACTTGGCCCAGCGGGGGGTCTCTTCTTTTCTTTCGCTTTTACCTTTTTATTTATTTTACCTTTTTACTTTTCTATTTTATTTTAGTTCCTCTTTATCTTAGTTTTATAAACTATAAAAGTAGTCCCTAATTTAGTGTTAGCAATTAGCTACCGCCACATAAGTTTGGGCAACAAAATAAATTAGTTTGATATATTATTTATTGTAAAAGGCATTTAAATAATTGTTTTGCTGTTGTTTTATTCATCATATATTATTTAAACATTTTATAAAGGTGTGGCTTCTCCACCATAATTACCTATGCATTATTTGGCTCACTCCTAATATTTTAGTTTTAATATTTGAAAATATTTTATTGCTTGCTTGATTTTGAATTTGAATTAACAGGTTTTAACTAGCGAAGTTTATCCACAAGAATCAAGGTGACGTGGCATCATTAGCGGGATTATCAGTAGCGTAATTACCCCAAGGCCACAATTCTCCTCCATTACAAGAAATCTCGCCCCGAGATTTAAGAGGGAGTAAGGGGAAAGGTCTGTTACGAAATCCTAACGAATCTTCTCGCCTTGGTTGATCTTCTTGAAGAGGCCGATCCATTACCTTGACATCTTCATTTATCTGCTACAGTGTCATCATGGTGATGCCGCCTTTTCTCGGTAACTCCAACGCATTTCATTTAATAGGTAAGGGTTATTCCGCAGAATCTAACCTCGCAAGGTTGACTATCCGTAGCTAACATCGAGGAAGGTGGCGGAAAGTAACTCTCGAACCGAACTTAAGAAAATATCGAGAGCAAAGTAAGAAGGTACCATGAGAACTTTCAAGCGGTAGGCAATCATCCGATGCCCAAACAGGTTCAAAGGGTTCAGAGCAACGGAATAGGTATTGCGTCCGATACCGTAATAGATCAACAGCAAGTGGCCCGTGAATTACATACAAAGTCAAGCGTGAGGAGTAACTTCTGCAATGGGGTGTACAGGAGAGTCGTTTCGATCCCGTGAAATCAGGTTATGGGCCCACCATGTGGTTAAAAGTAGAAAGGTTGGTGACATCTTGCACGATCATGTAAGCAAGGCATGTCGAGGAGAGTCCGAGGGTCATGTCGGCAACAACATAGGTACTAAGGGCGAGGGACGAAGAGAACCATTTTCCCGCTCGCTGAACGAGGCGGACCAATAGGCAAGGTTCTCGCCCATCGGTGGTTACCGAAATGTCACCAACAATAGTAACAGTGGTCTTACCGGCAAAAGTTGTAACACGAGGTGCTTGCACAAGCAAAGGATTATTACCGCTATATCATATAGATCATAGAAAAGGTTTAAACAAACCAATGGATGGAAAATATGATCATCGATTAAATGTAACAATGGAAAGGAAAATATGTTTAAACACATAATTCAAGGGTATATCCTTCCCAAGGACAAGCAGCAAGATATCCACAACAGAGATAATGTAGAAAACCCTTTAGGTAAGGGGAGAGAAATTTCATGACATTACCCATACAACGGTGTTTGATAATTGAGCAAGAAACATTTAGCATTGGGCTTCAATGTTCTTGTTGAAAACTAGAGTATCACGCACATGCTTCGAGATAGCATTGGCATGGTCTTCGTGTGAAGATCGGACTTTGAATCACGGGATCCATCAGAATAACTTGTAGAAACAAGATTAAAATTCCTCATGGATGAAAGGATAACCCCGCTGAAAAGGAATCTATAATGATAGGTCCTCCACCAAAAAGGTATGACATCATGCTACCGGTCATCAAAGGATCACCATCATAACTCTTGAAAGTTGTCCCAACCATCATATCCGACCGAGATTCAGATCCGATTGGTGTCGGATACCTCGACTTAGGATACCGAGAAGAAAAGGTGCAACGCAAGTTGACGAGATGACATTGTAAGATTCTTGGGGAAATGAACTATGAAGTGATTTCCGTTAACAAGAGTCCGTCATTAGCCCAAGGAGAGGGCAAGGAGGTGTCTGGTGAACTCAACGGTAATTCATCGAGATTCCCAAAAGATGGAATTCCACAATTAAGTGAACAAGGAGATAACATTTGTCATATCGAATGATATAAGGAAGTATGCTCGAGGAAACATACACAATTAAACCTTGGTCGAAAGGTGCGCCCGAAATATGGGTTGGGTTGCGCGACCAATGTCAGAATGGTGATTCAATAATCAATAGCCTAAGAATGAACTTTCACCATTAACTTCAAAGAATAGGGTTGCTAGAAGGAAAGAACCCAAACAACACCGTTCACGTGTTGGAATTAACACGGGACCAAGAAAGAATGGTGATGGTGAGAAGTATATATATGTCATGAATCCTCAAGAGGTGGAACAAATCTCAGAATATTCTTGACATAAAGGATGGTAATACTCCAAGGTAAAGAAGAACAATTGTCGGGTAGCAAGGAACTCAAGGTATAACACCAAACATGAACAAGCTTGAGTTGGGGGGAATGGCAATAAGTGATCGATGATAATACAATTCATCGAGGGCAAGGATGGTATTTCATCATGAATTCGATTGATATCCCGGATGAGCTCAGACGTTGACGCCACGACACCTTTGTCGCGAGAGTTCCTCAAGATGTAATCGATGGCCATTTACATCAAGTCAAAGTAATGATGAAGTGAAAGGTTATTAGAACCAAGGGTACGGCACAAACTCGAAACCAAGCTTGTTGTTCAAGGTAAAATGATATGACGATGAGGATCGACGAAGGTTAGTTCATCGTCAAAATTGTGCTCCGAGAAGAAGGACCGGTAGCACAGCTTAAAATCATCACGACAATGATATAGCCAAATAGGCTAGGAATGGCGGATCGGGTACAAACTCGCATTTATAGAAGCTATCAAGAGTTGTTGAACCTTAGTGCGGACTCGTTCATTTATCGGTGTCTTTGAGTGTTTAATAACTCGAGCCCGTGAAAAATTGGAATCAAGGAAGGTAGCACTTGATGAAGAAATCATAAGAAGTTATGCGCCCATGATAATCTCGAGATACCAGGGGTAATACTCATGACATATCAAAGTAGAGGTTGGACGGGGTATTGCTCTCACGTAAGACAAGTGCTAAAACTTGCACGAGAAATGGTATTTAAAAGAGAACATGGTCGGAACCACGATTGCAAAAGGCCAGATCCCTGATATAAGATGAACTTATACCAAAGGAATAACTAATTTTAAGAGAAGCTTTAATGATAAGATCTACATCGTGTCCATGGGCATGAACACAAGTTCAAGGTCGACTCCCACTTCTCCAATGCATAACCTTTCATTCACTTCTCACGCTCGATGAAGTTGCAGTTGAAAATTTTATCCGCGCGGCACCGTAAGAGTATGATTCGTGAAAACTTTCGGTTCATACGGTTTGGTGAAGGCATATGTTCAACCCATAGGGCTTCTTGAATCATATACCGTAATCCTTAGAAATAATTAACTCAAGCTCAAGGCGAGCATGATTGAGAAAGCAGAGGATACAATTTACCAAAGGCATTATGTATCGAGGAAAGGCTCACAAGGTTATTGAATATGAAGGGCGTTGTCGATAAGATCCAACAAAGGATCCGTGGTCCACAAGGGATCCGACGTGAGCATCAAGACTAACTAGAGGTAGAAGAATGCAAGGAGATCAAATTATAGAAACAACTGACTAACTCAATTGTCAAATGCAAAGGAATTATGATTCCAATTCAAGGGATCAAGCAATGCTCGTTAGGTATGGATAAGTTAAATAGCCTTAGGGTACAATCAATCTACAAATGGATTGGTCGAGAACCAATTCCAGCTTAAAAGAATGGCAGCTCAGCCGTAAAGGTAACTTATAAGGATCAAAGATGATTATGGTATTCAGAAACATATTGAGTCAATGACTCAAAATGATAATGACAAGGAATGTCAATATGACTACGAGGCTTATGGGATTAACCATAATGCAAGCAAGTTAAGAATTTCGAGAGCCAAAGGCTCCAGAGGATTTTCGAAGATCGAATAGTATTTAGAAGACTTTGAGAAACACATGACAACTGGATGAACGGATACCGACAAGTGCGAGTATTTATTTGAAGGGGTATTCATGTGGCAAAGAACTGCTAGGCAAGAGGCACAAAGTATTCTCGAACAACAGAGAAAACTTCGGGTATCTTGTAATAACAAGATCAATGGGGATGATCGTGATGAATGGCAAGTGTAAGTAGTTATCCATACGGATTTATCGGTGGTCGAATAGCAAAAGTGATGGGCACAAAGTCTCGAGAGAACATCGAGAGTATCTTCGAATCTTCCGATTAGCGTATTTATCATCTCAAGTGAGGGGCTCTCCGGAGAAAGTACTCGAGAACCTAAAGTTAGTTTTGTTTTTAGCAAAATCGCTTAACCCGAATAGAAGAGAGTTCGTAATCCCAGAGTAAAGATCGAGGAGTAAAAGATCCTAGTACCACCCGATGGCGACGTAATCCCGTAAGGCACACAGCCAAGTTAGTAAAAGTTTTACAATGTCTAGACTCGACTTCGCCAAGGAGTGTGGAAGGGGATTCTACAGCAATGGCTCGATATTAACTTCAGACGCCTCGATTCAATCATACAATAATCATGCACGCAAATGTGTACGATCAAGATCAAGGACTCACGGAAGATATCACAACACAACTCTACAAATAAAATAAGTCATACAAGCATCATAATACAAGCCGTGGCCTCGAGGGCTCGAATACAAGTGCTCGATCATAGACGAAGTCACGGAAGCAACAATATCTCGAGTACGTATATAAGTTAAACAAGTTTTGCCTTAAGAAGGCTAGCACAAACCGGGATACAGACGAAGAGGAGCAGGCCTCCCGCTCGGGATCCTCCTGTTACTCCCGGTCGCCGCCGCTGGCTGCACGTAGTAGTAGGCACCTCCGCAGTAGTAGTCGCCATAGGCGGTATGCTCGCCCCGGCTCCATCGTCTGCTGCAGCAATCGAGTAGAGGTAGGGGAAAAGGGGAAACAAGGCAACCGTGAGTACTCATCCAAAGTACTGCAAGCAAGGAGCTACACTACATATGCATGGATATATGTGTAAAGGGCCATATCGCTGGACCGAATCGCAGTAATGCCGTAATAAGAGGGGATAGCTAGTCTTAACGAAAACTACGCTCGACACCTGCCTTGCAACAGTAGAGGAAGGCAAACCAAGTCCTCCAAGTAACATCACATAGCAATAATCCTACCCGCGATCCTCCGCCATATCCCCGAGCGAGAGCGACCACCGGTTGTATCCGCACTTGGAAGGGTGCGCTTATCAAGTATCCGGTTCTAGTTGTCATAAGCTCAAGGTACAATTCCAAGTCGCCCTGCTATCAAGATCACAGCTATTCAATAGATTAACTCACCGCAGGGTGCACCATCTTACCCAAAGACGCTTGATCCCATTTGGCCGACACACTTTCTCGGTCATGCCCGCCGCTGAAGATCAACACGCCGCAGCCCCACCTAGGCACAACAGAGAGGCCAACACGCCGGTTCAAACCTAAGCGCCGCAGGGTCCGGGCCCATCGCCTCGAAAGCACACTCAAGACGCTATGCGACGCTGCCGAAGCGCACTCCAGCCTAAAAGGCTGCCCAACCAATCCGCCGCCAAGGCCGCCCGTCACGCCGACGCCTCAAGTATTTCTACCGATACCACGACGCCGGATACCGATAACTACTCCCGCAGATGGTTAGTGCGATAAGCTCAGAGCCAACCCAGATCAAATACCAAGACCTCGTTGCGTGTTAAGTAACCGTGAACGCCGAACAGGCCAGGCCCACCTCTCTCCTAGGCGGTCTCAACTCGCCTGCCGCCTCCGCCTCAAAGATCCATCCAGAGGGCCGCTTGACAAAGGTCCTTTCAGCCCCAACTGCGGAATCACTCATGGTGCTCCACCACCGACCCGACTTTAGTCACCACATGTATCATGTATAAGATATAGATATACCGTGATCACCTCCCGAGTGATCACGGCCCGATAGTAAGCACTACAGACGACAAGAATGTAGGGCCACAGATGATGTACAAGCATCCTATACTAAGCATATAGGATTGCGTAAGGTAACAACACAAGTAACAAGGATAGGCTATGCAAAGAAAGATAGGAGTATCTCAAAACAAGAATATGCTATACTACTCTAATGCAAGCAAGGTAGATAAGAGTAGGCGATATCCGTGATCAAGGGGGGGGCTGGCCTGGTTGCTCGGCAAGAGAGAGGGTCGTCGACACCGTAGTCAATCACAGGGGGTACCGCAATGTCTCTGGTCTACCGAAAAAGTAACGGGGGGGACATAATAAATAACAGAGCAATCAAAGCATAACATAACAAAAGCGGTGCTAGAGGTGATCTAACGTGGTATGAGGTGGTACTTATATAGGAAACATCCGGAAAGTATTCCTGTTTCGTGGTTTTCAGCAGAGGAGCCGAGGGGAAAGTTGCAGGTTTGATAGGTTAGGTGTGTGCGATTTAACGGACTTCAGATCCGGATTCGCCTCGCTGCTCGAGCAACTTTCATGTTGAAAATATTTTAACCGAAGTTACGATTAAAAGATATTATTTTCTAAAGATTTTATTAATTTCGAATTTAATTAATTAATTAATTAATTCAAAAATGAATTTATGACGCCAAGATGATGTCATGCCGACGTCAAGAAGTCAACAGGTCGACTTAGTCAACTCCGACATGTGGGTCCAAAGGGGACCCACCTGCCATCCTCTGCTTAGGTTAATTACATATTAGGTTAATTAATCATAATTAGTTAATTTAATCAGAGTTAATTGTTAATTGCTAATTAATTAATTAATTTTATTATTAATTATTTATTTTATATATATATATTTTTAGTTTTTTTTTTTCCGCTTTTTTTGGTTAGAAAAGGGAGGGGGCTTGGGGCTCACGGCAAGGGCCCATCCGCCACCGGAGCGGTGGATAACGAGCGGGCGCCTGCGTTCGAGGGGAGCTGCGCCGAGCGGGGGGCGAGGCCATCGGCGACGAGGAGGCCACGGGCGGCGCGGCGAGGTCGTAGCTCTGCTGAAGCGAGGCCTGCACGCGCGGCGAAGAAGGCGCCACGGAGTGGGGGGTGCGGGGAGGCCAGACGGGCAGCTCGTGGGCTGTGGAGCCACGGCGCGGGCGACTGGGCGCAGGGCGGCGACAGGGGAGTCGCGGCGGCACGAAAGCGCAGGCGAGGACAGAGCGAGCGAGGGCGCGATCTGGCACACACGGGCTCGCGCAAGCTCGACTAACGACAGTGAGCGCGAGCCCACGGCATCGGCACGCACGGCGGGGGGTGAGCTACGGCCATGGATCGAGCTAGCGAAGCGAGGGGAAGACCGCTGGCTCACCGTGGTCATGCAGTGTGCACGAGTGGGCTTGGGAGGGCTCGAGGTCGCCGGATTTGGCGCCGGGCGGCCGGCGGCAGATGAGGAAGGAGGGCTCGGTGGCGCCACGGGCTTCCGGTCCTCGTGGCTCGTGTAGAGGGAGAAGGAGGACGCGGAGGTCGGGAAGCTGCCTTGGAGGCGGCTGGAGACGGCGGATGACGGGAGGCGAGCGGCGCTCGGTGACGCTGGCCTCGAGGCGCCGCAGTGTCGGAGGAGAGGCGGGAGGACGGCGATGAGGCGGTTGGTCGGAGGCGCCGGGCGGCGGCGGCGTGGCGGGGTTTGGGCCCCGCCTGATCCGCACGGGGAAGGGAGAGAGGTCGAGGGGATTGGGGTTCGGTCTGCCCCTCGGTCCAACTGGATCGGGAGGGGGGCGGACGACGGGGGGTGGGGGATTAGGGTTTATTTCATGGCCTATAGGCCAGGAACGGGAATGGGCCGCCTGCTCGGTCGCCGGAGGCCACCGGGCCACTTGGCCCAGCCGAGGGGGGGGTCTCTTCTTTTCTTTCGCTTTTACCTTTTTATTTATTTTACCTTTTTACTTTTCTATTTTATTTTAGTTCCTCTTTATCTTAGTTTTATAAACTATAAAAGTAGTCCCTAATTTATCGTTAGCAATTAGCTACCGCCACATAAGTTTGGGCAACAAAATAAATTAGTTTGATATATTATTTATCGTAAAAGGCATTTAAATAATTGTTTTTCCCGTTGTTTTATTCATCATATATTATTTAAACATTTTATAAAGGTGTGGCTTCTCCACCATAATTACCTATGCATTATTTGGCTCACTCCGAATATTTTAGTTTTAATATTTGAAAATATTTTATTGCTTGCTTGATTTTGAATTTGAATTTAAATGTGTTTCAACTAGCACGAAGTTTTTCCTCACCGCAAAGGAATAAATTTATTTAACTATCATGGTGGTTAGAAACACCGAGAATGGTTGATGATTCTCAATCCCAATTAAAATGTACTCATTAAACCCAACAATATTAATTAGAAGTAACATGATGAGATTCACATGATATCCGTACTAGATACTCAAATTGTCCATAACCGGGACACGGCTAACCATGATTAGTTTATACACTCTACAGAGGTTTATGACTTTTCCCCACAAGACTCGATCGCCTCCGCTTGGTTTCTCGTGACTACATGGTGTTTGAGAAACGGATGACCGAGACATAGCCTTCGTAAGCGCTTAGCACCTTACATGTGGGTAGACCGCATCAACCTACAACCCCTACATCAGCTAGCCTACCCGTAAGAGTTCGCACAACTTAGTCAACTACGCCAGAGCCCATAATGGCTTGTGGCTGCACACTAAGTTTCTAGTTTGAATAATCTCATGATCCCTTTGAGCCCGGGTGGCGGTCCAAGAAATACAGCAAGTCCTCGATAGAAACCAGTGCCTCAATCCACCCGCATGTGTGTTTGTTGCCACCTTAAATAAACCATTAAATAACAATCTCACATCTATCATGGAATACACTCACCCAATCCACGCCTACTAGCATAGCATAGCATAATAAGCAAACGCTGAAGTAACTCCCAAAGGTTTGATAATAAAATAGGTAATAGGTACTACTCAACTACTTCCCATCCCACAATTTAATTAGATCCTAATCATGCAAGTGTTTGAGAAATAGATCTAATGCATAAAAACTGGTATGAGAAAAGTATGATCAAAGTGTTACTTGCTTTGTCGATGATCCGCAAACCTAGAAATTCAAGTAACAAAGCGGCGACCGGTATTCTATCGCAGCATAAACAAACAAGCATACAATAAGTACTCATCTAATGCACAAGTAAAACTCAAATAGATCTAACCAGATTGTTCAACTTAAGAACTCCGTTTGCAAAAAGAATCAAATCAAACGGCAACGAAATTCAAACGGCGGAAGAAAACAAATTCGTTTTACTAATCTGGATCTAAGTTAAATTTACAGAAGCAAAAACTTTTTAGTAGATTATTCGAAAGAGGGTTTCGAGACAAAACTCCAGCGCTTGAATCACCCGATTCCGATAAACGAGCTAAAAGTTATACTAAAACGAAAATCGATTCTCGAATCGCGATCGTAAAAATCGCAGATTAAATCCGAGGAAAAGAAAATACGACGAACAGATTCGAACGGAAAATAGAAAATTATAAAAAACAAAAACCGAAAACCCAAGAAAACCGATCGGTTTTTAATCAAACCGCATGTAAATCGACGCTGGCTAACCTCGTAAGGCTACTCCCGGCTGGCCTGGCTGGCGGCGGCGAACTCCTGGCTGGCTCGTGGGCTTTATGCTCGGGTGGCTGGGCTCCTGGCGTCATATTTAGTATACCGAGCGAGTCCCGCTGGCACGGCCCTAAGGCGGTTCGCTTTTTTAATAAAACATTACGCGAGAAAAAAATCAAAAGAAGTATCAAACAGACTCCAAAAATCCCAAATAAATTTTCCCTGCTTTCTAAAATCAAGCCGGATTTAATGAACATTTATTTGGGGTCTAAATGCAATTTTGAAAACGCGATTTTCTTAAATTCAAATAAAAAGGCGAAAACTCCAAAATAAAATCTTATTTGATTTTATTATTAAATCTTCATTATTTCTTTATTTTGGGAAATTCATTTTATTCCTCTCGCATATTTTTGTAATAGAAATAATTTAAGACAAAATAATTAAAATCAACGATCCTATTTTCAAAATTTGAGAAAACTCAAATATGAAAATAACAAAATCCCCAACTTCTCCGAGGGTCCTTGAGTTGTGTAGAATTATCTAGGATCGAGCAAAATGCAAAGAAAATGCAATGAAAAATATGATATGCATGATGTTTATGTATAACATTCCAAATTGAAAATTTGGGATGTTACACACGGAGGGTAGGACAAAAGATGTCATGCAAGTTCTTTTCCATAAGCACGTATGACTATATTCTAATACATGCCTACATTACATTGATGAATTGAGCTAGTTCTCGGTCACCCTATGTTATGATCATTATATGATGAACCGTGATCCCATAATTATCCATCACCGATCCAATGCCTACGAAGCTTCCATATAATCGTTTACGCTTATTTACTTTCCCACCGCTATTATTACAATCATTACAAAACACCAAAAATATTACTTTTGCTTTCATTACTCTTTGTTACCATTACCACTACTATCATATTACTTTGCTACTAAATACCTTGTCGCAGATATTAAGTTATCCAGTGTGGCTGAATTGACAACTCGCCTAATACTTGAGAATATTCTCCTGCCCCTTGTGTCGAATCAATAAATTTGGGTTGAATACTCTACCTCGAAAAGTCGCTATGATCCCCTACACTTGTGGGTTATCAAGACTAATTTCGTGCCGCTGTCGGAAGCATAGCTCTTTTTTGAGTTACTTGGGATTTATATCTGCTGGTCACTATGAAGAACTTGAAAGACGCTTAAGACAACAATTTATCCCTCAACTACGAGGGAGGTAAGGAACCGCCATCTAGCTCGCACTTGATTCACCTTCGCTTTGAGTAAGCTTATACACCTAAACCTCGCTTCGCTATTCGCTCGATATGTCGATGTTATTGATGATGCCACTTCGCTATGCATGATACTTATGATGAAACTACTTCAATGCTTGATACTACTGTGCCCCTTAGTGAGTTTCTTGACGAACAAATTACTAGGGCTAGAGAGAAAGAAATTATTGAAACTGATCATGTTGGTGAAAGTGATGATGAAGATAGGCCTGTTATTCCTGAGGGTTATATTTTTGATAAAGAAGCTTATGCTGCTATTTTTGCTTGCAAAGATAACAATGAGCTTAGAAGGTTATTAGCTAAATGCAGTAAGGAATCTTAGAGATAGAATGAGGCCCGACCCTGCTTTTGCTACTTCACCTATTTGTGTCGTCGATAAGGATTATGAATTCTCTGTTGATCCTGATATAATTACTTTGGTTGAATCCGATCCTTTTAAATTATTGTGGCACATCTTACTAAATTAAATGATATAGCCACCCTGTTCACTAATGATGAGAGATCTCGTTACTTTTATATCCTTAAAATATTTCCGCTCTCATTAAAGGGTGATGCTAAATATGGTTTAATTCTTCTTGATCCTCGGTTGTGTAATGTAGTCCCTGTGATATGATTTATTACTCTCGCTAAATATTTCCTACTATAAGAAACAAGCTGCCTTGAGGGAAATATACAACTTTGTGCAAATTGAATAAGAGAGTCTCCCACAAGCCTGGGGGAGGCTTCTCAAGCTACTTAATGCTTTGCCTGATCATCCTCTTAAAAATGATATCTTTTATAATGGACTAACCGATGCTTCCAGAGATTACCTGGATAGTTGTGTTGGTTCTCTTTTCAGGGAAAGAACACCGGATGAAGCTAAAATTCTATTGAATAATATGTTGACAAATGAAAATAATTGGGCACCTCCCGAGCGCCTCCCCGCCCAATTCCCGAGCCTATTCCTAAACCAACTCAAGAAGAGAGGTGTTCTATTTCTACCCAAGATATGCAAGAGGCAAAGAAATCTATGAAAGAAAAAGGTATTAAAGTCAAGATGTTAAGAATTTACCTCCTATTGAAGAAATACATGGTCTTAATTTATCACCGTTGAAGAAACACATGATCTAAATCCATTACCTATTGAAGAACCTCCATGTCTTGATAACCCACGTAGTAAAGGTAAATTCTCTCAGAGATTTGATGAAGGTGATATTCTCACTATAAGTCCGTTAGGCAATGCTTAGAAGAGTTTGATAATTTTATTGTCAAACAAGAAAATTTCAATGCTTATTTTGGTAGACAATTAAAACAAAATGCTTATATGATTAAACACTTGGGTGATTATATGGCTAATATTAGAGGTGAACTTAAACTTATTAGCAAACATGCTTCTATGGTTACCACTCAAGTAGAACAAGTACTTAAAGCTCAAAATGATTTTCTCAATGAAATGAATAGTAAGAAAATGATTATGTTGTTAGAGTGGCTACTAGAACTGGTAAAATGACTCAGAACCTTTGTATCCCGAAGGCCACCCTAAGAGAATTGAGCAAGATTCTCAGAGAAATAATATTGATGCACCTAGTTCTTCTAAAAGGAAGAAAAGAAAATGATAGGACTCTCAAACTTCTAGTGAACCTATTGCCGAACCACTAGGGAATCCAAATGATATATCTATTTCGATGTCAAACACAACTGCAATGAACATGAACCTAGTGAAAATGTTAATGATGATGGTCATAATGATGCTCAACCTAATAATGATAATGATGTAGAAATTGAACCTGCTTTTGATCTTGATAACCCACAATCAAAGAATCAACGTTAGGATAAAAGAGACTTTGTTTCTAGGAAACATGGTAAAGAAAGAGAACCATGGGTTCGTAAACCCATGCCTTTTCCTCCCAAACCATCCAAGAAAAGGATGATGAGGATTTTGAGCGCTTTGTGAAATGATTAGACCTATCTTTTATGCATATGTTAACTAATATGCTCAAAATGAATCCTTATGCTAAGTATATGAAAGATATTGTTACAAATAAGAGAAAGATACCGAAGCTGAAATTTCCACCATGCTTGCTAATTATACTTTTAAGGGTGGTGTCGGTGTCAAACCGCGGATCTCGGTAGGGGGTCCCAATCTGCGCCTAAGCGGATGGTAACAGAGACAAGGGACACGACAGTTTTACCCAGGTTCGGCCCTCTCGATGGAGGTAATACCCTACCCCGCTTGATTAATATTGATGATATGGGTAGTACGAGAGTAGATCTACCACGAGATCGTAGAGGCTAAACCCTAGAAGCTAGCCTATGGTATGATTGTTGTTCGTCCCATTTGACTAAAACCCTTCTGCTTATATAGACACCTAATAGGGTTAGGGTTACACAGAGTCGGTTACAATGGTAGGAGATCTACATATCCAGACGCCAAGCTTGCCTTCCACGCCAAGGAAAGTCCCATCCCACACGGGACTAAGTCTTCAATCTTGTATCTTCATAGTCTAGAGTCCGCCAAAGATGATAGTTCGCTATCCGGACACCCCTAATCCAGACTCCTCAAGAGTCTCTAACCAGCTTCAATGACGACGAGTCCGCGCAAGATATTGTCTTCGGCATTGCAAGGCGGGTTCCTCCTCCAATACTTCATAGAAGGTTTTGAACACAAGGATAGTGTCCGCCCTGCAAAACAAGTTCCACATATCACCGAGAGAGAATAATTTTGCACAGATTCGCCGACGATTCCGCACGGCGTGACATCACACCACGCCAGGCCTTTATATTAATCGCTTTTTTACTGCTCCACCTTAGCGAAGTTTAGCAAGGCGGTTTTGGCACGCCTTATCAAAGCGTAGATCGTGCCCCTTATCCCGGATTCTCATCAATACGGACGTAGTAACCCAACTGCGTTCGCTGGCACGCCTCTATCAAGGCGCAGTCCCAATCGACCACGGGAGGGCTCTTGGTATTCAACCTCTTTATAATGAGACCAAGGCCCTCTTCTTTTTCCACCTCCATCGAAGTTCGCCTCAAGGCTCGAAGTTCTAACACCCAAAGCTTCAGATTTAGGCGCTTGCACCTTCGACGATGTCCGCTCCACCAGCTCGACCGATGGATGTCTTCTTCCGTCACGTAAGAAGATGCGAAGCTGCCAGACGCTGTATCTAACCGGCGATATTTCACATAGGCTGCCTGCCCCAGGGCATGTTATTCCCACTCCCGAGCCCGGCGAGAGCGTGGTGTTCGTGTCTCACTTCCTTCGGGGTTTAAGCTTCCCGACGGATCCCTTTGTGTGGGGGCTCATGTTTTATTATGGGCTGGATTTCCATGACTTGAATCCAGAGTCCATCCTCCATATCTCGTCATTCATTGTCGTATGTGAAGCCTTCCTCCATATTACCCTCACTTTGGATTGTGGCTCAAGACCTTCAAGGTGGAGCCAAGATGATCAAGGGGCAACAAGCAGAAAAGTGAGGGGCGGTCATAAGCAAGTGTGTTGATGCTTCAGGTCCCGAGGGCTCTTTTCAAGAGGAGCTTGGTTTGTGGCAACGGAGTGGTTTTATATCACCGCCCTGTGGGCACCAAATGGGTGGCACCACCCGCCTTCCGCCAGTCCACCACAAGTTGGCATCATGGGTCAACCGGGCTCGACTGGGGCCGCCCAAGGATGTTCCTCTCACAGGTGGCCGATTCGAGACCTCCAAGAAAGAGAGATCAATCTAGTCGTGGCGGCGCAGGTTATGCTGATTCGGCGCTCGCCTCGCAAACGCCGCCTCCGTCTGTGGGAGTTTAATCCAGAGGGACCACGAGCCTCCAACATTTTATGGGCGCGACGCCCAAGGAGATGTACAAACTGTTCTTCGGATCACAAGAGAAGTGTCCGGACTTGACCGAGGACGCAGGTCTAAGCTGCAATCACCCAGATACTCAAGTAAGTAACCTTGTAACCAGACATGCTGTTCATTCATTTATCATATATATTCCCTTTAAGGGAGCCGCTTTGAACAGAGTGGATAGCCAAGGCAAAGTTGATAAGGTGTCCGGCCCTCCCAGAGACCACGCCGATCCCATGTCGACTAAGATGTTGAAGGCCGCGCTTTTAAAGAATGCAAAGGGGGGAGCAGGGAAGCAACTGCCTCCGCGAAGGAGGCCTTCAAGGAAGAGGGTATCAGGGATCCTCCTCCAAGGGGAGAAGAGGACCGCTCAAGACCCGAAGCCAAGGCCCCAAACGGGAAAGAAGTCTTCGCCAAAAGTCCGCCCGGAAGTATCCCACCGCACTATTTCCCCAAGGTGATCAGCCTCCAATGAAGTCGTAAGTAAAAAGAAGGGGTCCTATGAATAAAGAACATCCTGCATTTATTTCTCAAGATAACCAAATTGTACCTTGTAGTTCGGATCTCATTCCTTCTCGCAGAAGTTCGCTTCGGGGATCTTCGTCCCGAGATGATAGAGAGCTAAACGCCCACCTATCGCGCTTTCAGGCGAGGTGGGCGACTCAAGTGTCGCCACGAGAGTTTCGAGTCCGGCGGGCCGACAGTCCGCACCAATCGGGCGTATGGCCGGAGGAGTCAAGGACATGCTCGGGTGAGTGTATATTCGTAAGATCACCATGCGCTAATGGCTACGGTAATTGAAAGAATCGATCCGCCGAGAGCGGATTGCATGAAGCTGCCAAGTTTATCGGCGGGTTTGAGGTATGAAGAAAATGATGTACCTTCCGGACGCTTATGCATATAGAATGCGCCTCAGATAGATAGTAGCCCCGAGACTTCAAGATGCTGTCACAACCGACAGCGCAAGGATCATAATCTCAAGATTAACATGTCGCTGCTCCTATGTAGGTAGGCGTCCGTGGCTAGCCGGATCGATGAATTTGCCGAACTAAAGCGGAACTTGATGAGGCGGATGCGACATCGCGCTGGTCAATAAACGGTTTGACGAGTCACAAGGTATGCGACTTCTCATGGACACCGGTAAGGGAGCTTGACGCCCATGCCTTACTACTTGTATGCTTTTGATGCGCATTTATGCCGATGTGGAGAGGTCATGGGCGGAACTTGCCCGAGCTAAAGAGCAAGCCCGAAGAGTAATGCGGTCATTAAAGGCGGCCAAAGAGCTGAAAGTTTAACGGGCTGCTCATCGCCAAGTAAAGAGGAAATGGCCGACGGCCCTCAAATCAAGAATACTACCGATCACCGTGAGGTTCTTGAAAAGGAACGCTGCGGAACAAGAGGACTCAAAAGGCCACCGCCAATCCAAGGATGCCTGCTCCGCTATGAGAGCTGCCAAGGAGGAGCTGAGTCAGCCGGATATTGCGGCTGGAAACCGCTTTCGCTGAGGAAATATACAGATCCGGCGTGTGCTCGCTGACAACGCCATGACGCGATTGAGCACTTCCGAGGCCGTAAGGGCGCAAGGGAAGAGCTATTCGTCGAATTCCATAGTCCGGAGTGTCCTCTTCCGCTGACCGATCGGTTTGCCGAATGGGCCGAGCTGAATCGACATCCGGACTTGCCATGAAGCATGTCATGACTCATTTGTACAAAGCGACCTCAAATCAAGAGTTATTTTGGCTTAGTGCAACAGCCTTGGTGCGGTATCACAGACGACGCAATGAAGCGGTCGGCGGTATTGAGGGGGCTCGATGGTTTCTGCCTGTCAAGGCATACTAGGCTGAGATGAAGGCCACCGATATTAAGGCCCCAGATTCGGACGGCAAATGAGTACCAATGAGCGCTATTTTGAGGAAGTTCTTCCGTGCTCGCTTAATAGAGACGCAGTTTCAAGGATGTTATGTTTGAATGACATGTGTAACTTTATGAAACAATGTTTCAATTTAATGTAAGAGCTTTTTATACTTGTGCCTTCAAGTAGCAAACTACCTCCTAGGCGGCCGCTGATGTATATATGTATATAACCCGAAGATGGCGTCTTCGCTTTAGCCTCACGCACATAGTGCGGGTGTTTGCAAAGAAGTCGCGCTTTCACACTTAATCCAACGCCTTGGTCCTATAAAGGAGGTGGTATGAGCAAACTAGGCAACCGGACTATAATGCTTTATCACTTTCACTTAGCCATAGGGTTCAAGGTGGCTACTATATAGCCCTCGGGCGCCAGACTCTCCCAAATTCGGGTGCGAGTGCTCGACCGAAACGGTCCTTCGTTAATGCGAGGAATTCTAAACATTCCTGAGTCATCGAGTGGTTGACCGTCTCTCGCTATATCATGACAAATGGGCCGCTTTCATCGAGGTGCTCGCCCGTCCGAACCGGGCACAATCGCAGAGAGTTCTCCGGTGCCAAGCCGATAGAACGAACGAAGGCAGCAAAACACAGAGCCGCAAACCCAACATTTAACCAAAGACATGATTCGAGTGATGCATATAAGGCCTAACTCGAGACGCCAACACTCCCTAAGGTATTCGGTCTTTTATAAAGCGGGTCAACAATGCCCTTAGTAACAAGCCCCGTGTCCGTGTACGCAAAATTTCGACGCCGCCGATGCCAAAACGCCACCTCCTCCTCGCTATAATAAGGGACCGGGGATGATTAACAACAAGAGACAAGGAAAAGGTTTACATTGGTCTTAATCAAAAGAATCCTTGCAACGGGTCCTCGCCGCACGCCTCACACTACGGTCTCCGCAGCCGTGATCCTCGACGGGTATAGCACGCTGCTCATCTCAGAAAAGAGAGGAACTTAGTTGAAAAGGATCATGCGAAAATGTAATTTTGGAATAAACAGAGTACGATTCAAAAATGAATAAAATTGAGCTTTATTGTCTCTTATTGTACATGCGGAGCCCTTGTAAGGGGTTACGCTAGTAAGCCCTTTTGTATTTAAGCCGGACTTGCTTAACCATGTCCGGGTCTAAACGACCTACTTTAGATGCTTTGATCAAGAAGTCGATTAGTGTGAGGTCATATAAGGCTCACATTTTTCCGTATTCAAGAATACTGAGTTTCCTTTAATGAGATGATGCCTCGTGGACCGCATTTTAAGTGTAAGAGATGCATAATGTGGGATTATGCTAGTGGGCGGTAAAGCTTCATGTCCCCAATAGTGCTTGATGGCTACTTTTAAATGGGGCGACATGGAAGATTAACTTTTCATGATTTTAAGTTGTCGATGAACCTAACATAACTTCTAATGTTAGGGAGCCCGCATAATGGGCATATGTGCTCGCATTATTCCTTTAAAGGAAGTGTTGCTATGGCTAATTTTGGTTGGTCTATCCTCATCCTCGCGGATTGTGTCCTAATATATCAGTTTATTTCATCGCCGTCCATGAGGACTTGTGTAAATTGGAATCATCGATTATAGGATCCAATATCAAGGCAGTCCATCCCATGCTCCGGATACTTTCTTGAGTAGTCCCGATGGTCGAAGGTGATTGGTTTTGACAACCAAGGTTGGTACTCCGCTAGAGTCTCAGGCGCGCGCATTTTAGTGGGCGCCATTTATTTTTCCCTTTTATCACGTGAAGTGAGTTTACTGCTTTAACCTCTTGTGGGAAATTCTTTTGTTTTCCTGCTCGCTTGTGGGGTTCATCATCATCCTCACTTGGTGTGTCGAGCCCCTTGTGTTCGGCGTTGAGTCCGCCGGATCGCTTGAAGACCCAACAATCTCGTGGGTATGGTTTGCGTGCTTCCCGGAGTATCGTGGATTTGACATATCTTGTCCAAGATTTTGTTTGTTGGATAGCTCGTCGCTATTATCCTTAAGGCAGTTTTTATTGTTCTACCGAGAGCTTTTGAATCCGATCGACTGTCGCGGCTTCTGGACTGTTTCCGGTCCGACGCCGGTCCTTGTTAAGGCCGTGGTTTCCCATTTCCATCCCTCGACTCGGATGTACTTGGGTCACTGGTGCTGATCTTGCTAGCCAGCTATCCTCTCCCGCGCAAAAGCGGGTCATGAGGCTTGTTAATGCGGCCATTGTTCTCGGCTTTTCTTGGCCGAGGTGTCTGGCGAGCCATTCGTCTCGGACGTTGTGTTTGAAGGCTGCTAAGGCTTCGGTGTCCGGACAGCCGACTATTTGGTTCTTTTTGGTAAGGAACATGTTCCAGATTTTCCGGGCTGACTCTCCGGGCTGTTAATTTATGTGACTTAGATCGTCTGCATTCGGAGGGCGGACATAGGTCCCCTGAGAATTTGCCCGAAACGCATCCTCGAGCTCTTCCCAACTTCCAATGGTGTTTTGGGGAAGGCTTTTAAGCCAATGCCGAGCTGGCCCTTTGAGTTTGAGGGGTAAGTATTTTATGGCGTGGAGATCATATCCTCTAGCCATATGTATGTGGAGGATGTAATCCTCAATCCGCACTCTGTGGTCTGTTGTTCCGTCAGATGCCTCTATGTTTACGAGTTTGAATCTCACTGAATTGTGATCCAAAGACTCATCGGTGAAACATAGGGGTGTGGAACCCCTATATTTGGGTGTGCCGTGATGTTCGGATATTTGGTGTGTTGCATTGCTTTGAAGAGCTTGCTTTCTCGCCATAGATGGACCTAATCGGGCTATCCTTTGATGCGAACTTATGCGGATCGCGCATCGGCTTGTGTGCGGCGCCATTTGCCGCCTTCTGCTTGCCGTGGGTCGCCCATCCGACCGAGTGGCCTTCTTGCTTTTTGATTGTGGGGCTCTACGCCTCCTCGCCAAATTCGGGCAGTAGTTTTCTTTGGGTAGTTTTTGTTCGGGCGACACCGCTGATTTGTTCATGTGTTGAGTACTTTGCTCCATCTGATTCCGAGTGCATCTTCCGCTGTTTCGAAGCTTCCGCTTCGCTTTTCAGCTACGCCAGCAGCGGCGACGATCCTTTGTGGAGGTTCTTCGCTCCAACAATTTGTCCGTCGTGAGATCGTCCGGACCGTTATCTTCTCCGGACGGGTTGTTTATCTAGGTTGTCCTGTTCGGACGGTTGCTCGATAGCATGTTCGTCGTCCGCCGGTTCGCCTCGCTCTATGGTTGGGTCTTTGTCAAGGCGGGACTTGGTGCGCGTTTATGCTGCCGCTTTGATCGCCGAGGGATTTATCCTTCAGAGTGTCTCGTTGTTCCTCGTCATATTTCCTTTAGGTGTATCCACCATGTATACATCATGGGATGAGATGGTTGTCCAAAGATCCTATAGGTGCTGGTTCATGGTTATCTCCTACATCGCCGCCCATACCGTCGATGTCTTCGAGTCGAAATCGAGCACGCCGCTTAAGCTTTCACTGGGCTACAAAGTGGGCGGTGGGGCGTTGAATTTCTTCGTCAGTCTGCATCCCAACCTTCCCGACCGTAGTCCGCCAAGGCTCTCCCGATAAAGAGAGAAACTTTAGTGAATTCAGGATGCCGCCAAAGGGCGAAAAGCCGAAGATGTCCGCGGCAGTGAACTCCATGACCGCGCCTAATCGGATTCGACAAGGGGCGCGGAGGGATCAGAGTCCGGAAGGAGTCCGACGCCTTGGAGTCACGGCTTCGCAGCGACAGGGATGGAGTTCGCCCAATCGCCAGAAGATCAGAGGCCCCGAGGCGGTGTCCAACCACTCGCCCTCGATCGGGGAGTCGGCCCGAGCTAAGGGTCGGAGCGACGCCGGTGCGCCTCCAGACATCGCTCGCAGCAGAGCTAGATCGTGCCCATCGAGATGCTGCCGCACGCTATGGCTGTGGCTCAATCCTTCAAGATCAAATCTCCGCGACATCGGCCGAGTAGTTCAAGCTTCCAAATCTGACCTCGATGGCCAAGGGCGAGCTTTCGATCTGCTCCAGATGGCTCAGCGAATTGGCCCGTAGTGCAAAGCCGCCTAATAACGAAGATCTGTCCGGGAGAAAAGTCTCACCGGACTGCATGGTTGCCGATTTATCAAGGAGCCATCGGGCCTATAGGTGATGACATAGAGGAACTCTCAATGAAAGCACCAATGTCGTGTCAAACCGCAGATCTCGGTAGGGGGTCCCAATCGCATGCCTAGGCGGATGGTAACAGAGACAAGGGACACGATGTTTTTACCTGTGTTCGCCCCTCTCGATGGAGGTAATACACTACTCTTGCTTGATTAATATTGATGATATGGGTAGTACGAGAGTAGATCTACCACGAGATCGAGAGGCTAAACCCTAGAAGCTAGCCTATGGTATGATTGTTGTTCGTCCTATGGACTAAAACCCTTCGGTTTATATAGACACCGAATAGGGTTAGGGTTACACGTAGTCGGTTACAATGGTAGGAGATCTACATATCCAGATCGCCAAGCTTGCCTTCCACGCCAAGGAAAGTCCCATCCCATTACACGGACGTAAGTCTTCAATCTTGTATCTTCATAGTCTAGGAGTCCGCCAAAGATGATAGTTCGCTATCCCACACCCCTAATCTAGGACTCCTCGTGGAATACCAAAGAAACTTGAGATCCAGAGTACCTACTATACCATGCTCCATTAAAAGAAACTATGTTAAAACTGCTTTATATGATCTTGGAGCCGGTGTTAGTGTTATGCCTCTCTCTTTATATCGTAGACTTGATTTGAATAAGTTGACACCTACTGAAATATCTTTGCAAATGGCTGATAAATCAACTGCTATAATTGCCGGTATTTGTGAGGATGTGCCTGCTAGGTTGCAAACGTTACTATGTTAACGGCTTTGTTATTGTTGATATTCCCGAGGAAGATAGTATGTCTATTATTCTTGGAAGACCTTTTCTCAATACTCGCAGGGTTGTTATTGATTGCAACAAAGGCAATGTCACTTTTCATGTTAATGGTAATGAGCACACTCAGACACTTTCCGAGGAAACAACCTCAAGTTCATAGTATCAATTCTATTGGAAAAGTTCCATCGATTATTTTTGAGGTTTTGAATTTCTCTTCCTATCACAAGAAGAAATATGATATACTTATTATTGGGGATGTGCATATCCTCGCTGAGGTAACATAGTGTTATTCAAATTTCTCCTGCTCCATGTTAGTCGGAATGAGTTTGTTAACAAGACCTGATCAACCTTGTTAGTAGATTCCTTTGATGAGCATGAGATGGATGAAACTAGAAGGCACAACCTTCTGTATCTCTTTATACTTTCTCGTTATTTAGTCGAAATAAAGTAAAATAGTATTTTTTGTCTGCTTTTCGATTTATCTGCAATATAAAAATACCCCAAAATAAAAGTCCTCCAAATGCCATGCCAATTTAATATGATTTTTTCTGGAATATTTGAGGATTTATGGTACTGAAAACACCACGGGGGGAGCAGCCACTTGGCCATGAGGGTGGAGGGCGCCTCTACCCCTGTGGCACGCCCCTGCCTCGTGGGCCCATGGTAGCCCTCCTCCATTTATTCCTGCACCCATCTTCTTCTTCTTCCTCCCACAAACACGAATATCTAGCTCAAGCACGAGTTCCACTCACTTTGCTGTGATTTTCAATCTCCTTGCTCAAAGCACCCTCACAAAACTGCTTGGGGAGATTGTTCCTTGGTATGTGACTCCTCCATTGGTCCAATTAGTTTTTGTTCTAGTGCTTTATTTTTTGCAAATTTGTGCTGCATAGGTGACCATGTTCTTGAGCTTGCATGTCAAATTTATATGGTTCCAAGTAGTTCTAATGCTTGATAGAGGCTCTAGGCACTTGTAGGAGAAGTTGCTATCAATTTTATTGAAGTTGGTTCACTTTGTTTGAAGTTACTAAAATTTCACAAATTTTGCAGAGGAAGAAATATGCTTAGGAAAATGTTCCAAGGTGGTTCTTCAAGAAAGCAAGGACCCAGGCTTCCAATACGTGATGCTGACGAGGAACCACCAAGAGACGCCCCAGTGCGGCCTTGTGAGTGGCCTTCTAAAATTTTATGGATCGAAGCGGAATCAAAGAAGAATTTAACGCATATTTGCATAACGCCGATCTTGTGAGCTTTGAGGCCGACAAATGCCCCTAATACCATCAACTCACAAGCTCATTTGTGAGGAGGTTTGAATTTTCATCTTCACGTAATTCTCCAACAGTCATGTTTGATCTTTATGAAAAATCTTATACCATGGACTTAGAGGATTTTACTTCTGCTTGCAAACTCCCACAATGGGGTAGTATTAATGACCCCCGTAAATCTGAATTTAGAAACTTTCTTGCTGGTATAACCGTGGGGGAATCTAGAGATATAATGCAAGCTACTATAAGGAGCATCCATTTTCCTGCTATACATTATTTTGCTCTCTTCATAGGAAAATGCATAAATGGTAAAGATGAAGCATGTCACATGTGTGTCCCTGATCTCAGTATTCTTAGGAGTGCTATGTTGGGAGACCAATCTTATAATTTGGGAGCCATTGTTGCACGTAGGTTGCATCATAATAGATTTAATGGAGATTTCTTTGGAGGAATTTATGCAACCCGCTTAGCTGTTTTTCTTGATGTGGACGTTCGTGAGGATGATATGGAGTTGCCTCCTACTTATTTAGATTTTAATTCTATGGCCTCTCACCAGTTTGTCGAGAGGAATGAATCACCTCTCCTATATCGACTAATCTTTGACAAACGGCGTGTTGTCCAGACATTCTCCCCGCCCCGCTTTCTTTGATTATTAGGCAAAAGGAAGATATGTCATTACCAGAGAGGAGGCAGATGAGTACGAGAGAAGTGCGGAGGCAGCTCGACGCCATGCTGCAGCTCAGGAGACAATAGCCGCTGCATCACAGTACGACCCCAGCTACACCTACGGGTATCCGCCAGGCCATCCCTGGCAATGAACCAACTTAGGACAAAAGCCTAAGCTTGGGGGAGTACGTATTTCCCACCGACATTACATTTATGTTCACACACACTCATTACTAGATGTCGGTGCTCATACTCTTTCACTGTAATATCCATGCTAGTTTATTTTCTTTTTCCTGCTTTCTTCTTGTGTGTTTAATAAACTTTAAGAAATCAACAACAAAAAATTAGTAATAGCTTCTAGTTAGTTTACTTTTCCTGATGTAGTAGTAATAATTAAAAAAAATAAAACCCAAAAAGATTTCCCGTTCTTCTTTTGCCTGTTGGGAGCTTTCCCGTGTAAATAGTTTTTATTTCCTTTCTTTTCTTTGGGGGTCGATAGGAGAAGACCGTGATTAAATTGTTGAAGTGGCTCTTATATGCATTATTGTTGATTTAACCAAGAGCCCATATTGCCTTGTCTTCTCTTTCTTATTGAATGCTCGCAGATTCCAGCTTAGTCCAATGCACGAACACTCTTATTATTATTCACATCGTTCGGTCGTGCAAGTGAAAGGCAATATGATTTATATATGATGAATTGATTGGGATAAGCTAAGTGGTATGAACTCGAATTCTCTTGTTTTCATAAATATGATGAGTTCATCGTTCTTGATTCAGCTTATTATGAATAAACATGTTTGCAATGACAATTAGAGATCATAGTTGCTTATGCCATGCTTGATTAGCTACGAGTTAGAATGGCTTACCTTGCATGCCAACATGCTATTAAAATGGTTGTGATGTGGTATGATGGGGTGGTATCCTCCTTTGAATGATTTAAGTGACTTGACTTGGCACATGTTCACGCATGTAGTTGAAACAAATCAACATAGCCTTCACGATATTTATGTTCATGGTGGATTATATCCTACTCATGCTTGCATCCAATGTTCATTAATTTTAGTGCATGATCATGGTTGTTGTCGCTTCTAGTTGGTCGCCTCAGCCTTTTGCTAGCCTTCACTTGTACTAAGCGGAATACTGCTTGTGCATCCAATCCCTTAAACCCCAAAGTTATTTTATGAGTCCACTATACCTTCCTATATGCGGTATTTACCGCTGCTCCAAGTAAATTTGTATGTGCCAAACTCTAAACCTTCAAATAAACATTATGTTTTGTATGCTCGAATAGCTCATGTATCAACTAAGGCTGCCCTTATCTTCCATGTTAGGCGGTTATTCTCAAGAGGAGTGGACTCCGCCTCACTCACGAGAAAATGGCTGGTCACCAGATGCCCATCCCATGCTTTATGCAAACTAAATCAAAATTAATTGCAAACAAAACTCCCCCTGGGGCTGTTGCTAGTTGGAGACACTCGTTGTTTCGAGCAAGTCATGGATTGATGCTTGTTGGTGGAGGGGGAGTATAAACCTTACCATTCTGTTTGGGAACCGCCTATAATGTGTGTAGCATGGAAGATATCGCCATATCTTAGTTGCTATGTTGACAATGAAAGTATACCGCTCAAAATATTATTTATCTCTTTTCAAAACTGAGCTCGCACCTCTACAAATCCCTCGCTTCCTCTCAAGGACCTATCTATTTACTTTCATGTTGAGTCATCACCTCTTATTAAAAGCACTAGCTGGAGAGCACAACTGTCATTTGCATCCATTATCGTTAATCTATATTGGGTATGACTATGATTGGATCTCTTTACCATGAATTACAATGTCTAGTCACCCTTGATCTTTAAAGGTGCTCAGATTTATGTTTTATGGTCTCGTAAAGGACTAGTGAGAAACCATCTTGTTATATCATATTATGATTGTTTTGAGAAAGTGTTGTCATCCGAGATTTATTATTATGACTCGCTAGTTGATTATGCCATTGATATGAGTAAACATGAGACCTGAGAATTATTGCAAATGTGGTTAGTTATAATCTTTGCTGAAAACTTGAATGTCTGGCTTTACATATTTACAACAACAAGAGCAAACAGAGTTTGTAAAGTTTTTCTTTTCTCCTTCAGTTTATCAACTGAATTGCTTGAGGACAAGCAAAGGTTTAAGCTTGGGGAGTTGATACGCTCCGTCAGATCTACTTTTCCAAACACTTTTGCCCTTGTTTTGGACTCTAACTTGCATGATTTGAATGGAACTAACCCGGACTGACGCTGTTTTTAGTAGAATTGCCATGATGTTGTTTTATGTGGAGAAAACAAAAGTTCTCTGAATGACCTGAAACTCCACGGAACATCTAGTTAAAATAATAAAAATCTCTTGCTAAAGATGAAGACCAGGGGTCCACACCGCCCACGAGGGTGGGGCGCCTCTAGGGCGCGCACCCCACCTCGTGGCCCTCGAGCTCCTCCGACGCCAACTCCAACTCTATATATTTGCTTTCAAGAGGAAAAATCAAGGAGAAGAAATCATCGCGTTTGACGTTACGGAGCCGCCGCCAAGCCCTAAAACCTCTCGGGAGGGCTAATCTAGAGTTCGCTCGGGCCCGGAGAGGGGTATTCATCGCCGTCGTCATCATCAACCATCCTCCATCACCACTTTCATGATTCTCACCGCCGTGCGTGAGTAATTCCATCGTAGGCTTGCTGGACGGTGATGGGTTGGATGAGATTTATCATGTAATCGAGTTAGTTTTGTTACGGTTTGATCCCTAGTATCCACTATGTTCTGAGATTGATGTTGCTATGACTTTGCTATGCTTAATGCTTGTCACTAGTGCCCGAGTGCCATGATTTCAGATCTGAACCTATTATGTTTTCATGAATATATGTGAGTTCTTGATCCTATCTTGCAAGTCTATAGTCACCTACTATGTGTTATGATCCGCAACCCAAGTGGCAATAATCGGGACCACTCCCGGTGATGACCATAGTTTGAGGAGTTCATGTATTCACTAAGTCTTAATGCTTTGTTCCGGTTCTCTATTAAAAGGAGGCCTTAATATCCCTTAGTATCCATTAGGACTCCGCCGCCACGGAGGGTAGGACAAAAGATGTCATGCAAGTTCTTTTCCATAAGCACGTATGACTATATTCGAATACATGCCTACATTACATTGATGAATTGAGCTAGTTCTCAGGTCACCCTATGTTATGATCATTATATGACGAACCGCATCCCATAATTATCCATCACCGATCCAATGCCTACGAGCTTTTCATATACTGGTTTACGCTTATTTACTTTCCTGCTACTCATATAATCATTACAAAACACCAAAAATATTACTTTTGCTTTCATTACTCTTTTGTTACCATTATCACTACTATCATATTACTTTGCTACTAAATACCTTGCTGCAGATATTAAGTTATCCAAGTGTGGCTGAATTGACAACTCAGCTTGCTAATACTTGAGAATATTCTTTGGCTCCCTTGTGTCGAATCAATAAATTTGGGTTGAATACTCTACCCTCGAAAGTGCTATGATCCCATACACTTGTGGGTTATCATGCAACCATAAGGTTTTGTCGATCCAAGAGCTAACAAAGTGTGCAAGCTCCAAATGATCCATTTATGGACTGGTGCAAGCCTCTCTGAGTTGGAATAAATGTTTTGATAGTGTGATCAAAGATATGGTTTTATACAGACTTTTGGAGAAGCCCAGATTACAAGAAAGTGAGGGAGCTCAGAGAATTTCTTATATTATATGTGGATTACATATTGCTGATTGGAAATGATATAGAATTTCTGGATAGCATAAAAGGATACTTGAATAAAAGTGTTTCAATGAAAGACCTCTAAAGTTGCTTACATATTAGGCATCAAGATCTATAGAGATAGATCAAGACGCTTGATAGGACTTTCACAAAGCACATACCTTGACAAAGTTTTGAAGAAGTTCAAATTGGATCAAGCAAAGAAAGGGTTCTTTCCTGTTACAAGGTGAAGTTGAGTCGACTCAATGCCCACCACCGCAGAAGATAGAGAGAAAATGAAAGATGTTCCAGATGCTTCAGCCATAGGCTCTATCATGTATGCAATGTCGTGTACTGCACTGATGTGTGTCTTGCTATTAGCCTAGTAGGAGCTACCAAAGAAATCCAGAGTGGATCATCGGATGCAGCCAAGAATATCCTAAATACCGAAAATGACTAAGGATATGTTTTCGCTTATGGAGGTGACAAAGAGCTAGTCGAAATGGTTACGCCGATGCAAGCTTTGACACCGACGGATGATTCTAAATCGCAAACCGGATACGTGTTTACATTGAACGGTGGAGCCGCAACAGTGCCTAAACAGAAAGGCCGTGGGGATCTACGTGTGAAGCGGAGTACATAGTTGCTTCATGACACGCCTCCAACGTATCTATAATTTTTATTGTTCCATGCTATATTATATTCTGTTTTGGACATTATTGGGCTTTATTATACACTTTATATTATCTTTGGGACTAACCTATTAACCGGACGCCCAGCCCGTAATTGTTGTTTTTTTGCCTATTTCGAGTTTCACGTAAAAGAATATCAAACGGAGTCCAAACGGAATGAAACCTTCGAACGTGATTTTGGAACGAACGTGATCCGAGGATTTGGACCCTACGTGAAGGAAGGAACCAGAAGGCACAAGGTAGGGGGCGTGCTTTACCCCCTGTGCGCCCTCCACCCTCGTGGGGCCCATGTTGCTCCAATCGACGCATTTCTTCCTCCTATATATACCTACGCACTTCAAACTACCAGACACGGAGCCAAAACCTAATTCCACCGCCAAGAACTTTATGTACCCGTGAGATCCCATCTTGGGGCTTTTTCCTGCTCCTTCGAGGGGGCATCGACCACGAGGGCTTGTACATCAACACCATAGCCTCTCCGATGATGTGTGAGTAGTTTACCTCAGACCTTCGGGTCCATAATTATTAGCTAGATGGCTTCTTCTCTTTTGGATCTCAATACAATGTTCTCCTCTCTTGTGGAGATCTATTCGATGTAATCTTCTTTATGTGTGTTTGTTGAGACCGATGAATTGTGGGTTTATGATCAAGTTTATCTATGAACAATATTTGAATCTTCTCTGAATTCTTTTATGTATGATTGGTTATCTTTGCAAGTCTCTTCAATTATCGCTTAGTTTGGCCTACTAGATTGATCTTTCTTGCAATGGGAGAAGTGCTTAGCTTTGGGTTCAATCTTGTGTGTCCTTTCCCAAAGGATGAGGGGCAGCAAGGCACGATTGTATCGTTGCCATCGAGGATAACAAGATGGGGTTTATATCATATTGCATGAGTTTATCCCTCTACATCATGTCATCTTACTTAAAGCGTTACTCAGTTCTTTTGAACTTAATACTCTAGATGTATGCTGGATAGCGATCGATGTGTGGAGTAATAGTAGTAGATGCAGGCAGGAATCGGTCTACTTTTCTCGGACGTGATGCCTATATACATGATCATACCTAGATATTCTCATAACTATGCTCAATTGTGTCAATTGCTCAACAGTAATTTGTTTACCCATCGTAATACTTATGCTCTCGAGAGAAGCCACTAGTGAAACCTATGGCCCCCGGGTCTATTTTCCATCATATTAATCTTCCAACACTTAGCTATTTTTATTGCCTTTTATTTTACTTTGCATCTTTATCATAAAAATACCAAAAATATTATCTTATCATATCTATGAGATCTCACTTTCGTAAGTGACCATGAAGGGATTGACAACCCTTTATTGCGTTGGTTGCAGGATTTTATTTGTTTATGTAGGTGCGAGGGACTCGTATGTGGCCTCCTACTGGATTGATACATTGGTTCTCAAAACTGAGGGAAATACTTACGCTGCTTTATCGCATCACCCTTTCCTCTTCAAGGGAAAACCAACGCAGTGCTCAAGAGGTAGCAAGAAGGATTTCTCGCGCCGCTGTTGTGAGTCTACGCAAAAGTCAACATACCAAGTACCCATCACAAACCCTTATCTCCGTGATTACATTATTTGCCATTTGCCTCTCGCTTTCCTCTCCCCACTTCACCCTTTGCTGTTTTTATTCGCCTCCTTCCGCTCGATCTTGTGTTACCATGTGCCTTCTTTTGCTTGCATCTTTGCTTTCTAAGAGTTTATGGATCCCCATCCACTTGCTAATCTCTTTAAGAGATCCAATTATGATGAACCTATTGCTAGTGAGTTAAGTGCACTAGATTATCTTTCCGAGGTTTTGCTTGAAATTCGTGAATCAAAATTGTGATGAAGTACTTTATGAAGCTTATCATGATAGATCTTTGAATAAAAAGCATGATTGCAATGATTTTACTATAAATTATCTTGATGTCAATTGTGTAAAAATATGCAAAACCCTAAGCTTGGGGATGCTAGTTTTGCTATGTCTACTACTTGTTGCAATGATCATGATTGGGGTGATTCTTCTTATGATCTTGAAAATTTATTTAAGCCCCAAGATGAATATGAGATTGATAATAATGTTTGCAATAATATTGAAAGTGGGTTTGGAACAGTTTCAACTTTAGATCCCACATATTTGGAGAATGTTCAATCTTATGATATTTTTTATAAAAGTGGGTTGGGAGAGGTCATGACTTTAGTTAATGATAATCCCACTATTTTGGAAGAGTGTCAACTTTGCATGCATGTGGATCGTGTTGATAATATGTTATGTGATAGCTATATTGTTGAATTTGCTTATGATCCTACATGTAATTATTATGAGAGAGGAAAATATGGTCGAGAAATTTTCATGTTACTAAATTACCTCTCGTTATGTTGAGATTGCTATTGTTTCTTTCCGCTTCTTGCATATGCTAGTTTTTTCTTGCCTTGATAAATTGTTTGTCTATAATATGCCTATGCATAGGAAGTATGTTAGACTTAGATGTGTTTGTTACTTGTTTTATGATGCTCTTTTGGGCTTCAATTTTGTCTTTCATGTGAGCATCAAGAAATTATCTATGCCTAGCTAAAAGGCTTTTAAAGAAAAGCGCTTGTTGGGAGGCAACCCAATTTTATTTTAGCTTTTAGCTTTTTGCTTCTGTTTAGAATAAATCTTTGATCTAGCCTCTGGTTAGATTTGTTTTTGTGTTTTAATTAGTTTTTGTGCCAAGTTAAACCTATAGGATCTTCTTTGATGATAGTTATTTGATCTTGCTGCAAATTCCGTAAAATTTCTGTTCATGAAAATAATTGTTACAAATCACCAATGTGATAAAATATTGATTCCAATTTCTTCTGATCAATAAACAAATTTTCTAGGTCTTCCTATTTTGGCTGAATTTTGGAGTTCCGTAAGTTTATGCTAGTTACGACATTACTACAGATCGCTCTGTTTTTCGTGTGTTGTTTGCTTATTTTTATGAATCCATGGCTAATAAAATAGTTTATAAACTATAGAAAAGTTGAATACAGTAGGTTTAACACCAATATAAATAAGGAATGAGTTCATTACAGTACCTTGAAGTGGTGTTTTGTTTTCTTCGCTAACGGAGATCACGAGATTTTTGTTAAGTTTTGTGTTGTGAAGTTTTCAAGGTTTGGGTGAAAGATTTGATGGATTATGGAACAAGGAGTGGCAAGAGCCTAAGCTTGGGGATTCCCATGCCACCCCAAGATAATCTAAGGACACCTAAAAGTTAAAGATTGGGGATGCCCTGAAGGCATCCCTCTTTCGCCTACTTCCATCTGTAACTTTACTTGAGCTATATTTTATTCACCACATGATATGTGTTTTTCTTGGAGCGCCTTGTATTATTTGAGTCTTTATTTTTAGTTTACCACAATCATCCTTGCTGTACACACCTTTTGAGGGAGACACACATGATTCGAAATTATTAGAATACTCTATGTGCTTCACTTATATTTTTGAGCTATATAGTTTTGCTCTAGTGCTTCACTTATATCTTTTAGAGCACTACGGTGGATTTGTTTTATAGAAACTATTGATCTCTCATGCTTCACTTATATTATTTTGAGAGTCTGAAAATATCATGGCAATTTGATTTAATTATAATATCATGAGAAATTTGATACTAGATAATTGTTTTGAGATATAAAGGTGGTAATATCATAGTTGTGCTAGTTGAGTAATTGTGGAATTAAAAAATACTTGTGTTGGAGTTTGTGATTCCCGTAGCATGCACGTATGGTGAACCGTTATGTAACGAAGTCGGAGCATGAGGTATTTATTGATTGTCATCCTTTGTGTGGCGGTCGGGACCGCGCGATGGTTAATGCCTACCAACCCTTCCCCTAGGAGCATGCGTAGTAGTACTTTGCTTCGAGGGCTAATAAATGTTTGCAATAAGTATATGAGTTCTTTATGACTAGTGTGAGTCCATGTATTATACGCACACTGACCTTTCCGCAATTTTCTAGCCTCTTCGGTACCGTGCATTGCCCTTTTTCACCTTGAGAGTTGGTGCAAGCTTCACCGGTGCATCCAAACCCCGTGATATGATACGTTCTATCACACATAAACCTCCTTATATCTTCCTCAAAACAGCCACCATACCTACCTATTATGGCATTTCCATAGCCATTCCGAGATATATTTCCATGCAACTTTCCATCGTTTCGTTTATCATGACACGCCCATCATTGTCATATTGCCTTGCATGATCATGTAGATGATATTGTATTTGTGGCAAAGCCACCATTCATAATTCTTTCATACATGTCGCTTTTGATTCATATCCCAGACACCACCGGAGGCATTCACATAGAGTCATATTTTGTTCTAAGTATTGAGTTGTAATTCATGAGTTGTAAGTAAATAAAAGTGTGATGATTATCATTATTAGAGCATTGTCCCAAGTGAGGAAAGGATGATGGAGACTATGATTTCCCACAAGTCGATGAGACTCCTGACAAAAATAAGAGGCCATAAAAAGGAGAAAAGGCCCAAATAAAAAAAATGAGAGAAAAAGAGAGAAGGGACAATGTTACTATCCTTTTACCACACTTGTGCTTCAAAGTAGCACCGTGATCTTCATGATAGAGAGTCTCTCATTTTGTCGCTTTCATATACTAGTGGGAAATTTCATTACAGAACTTGGCTTGTATATTCCAATGATGGGCTTCCTCAAAATGCCCAAGGTCTTCGTGAGCAAGCAAGTTGGATGCACACCCACTTAGTTTCTTTTGTTTGAGCTTTCATACACTTATAGCTCTAGTGCATCCGTTGCATGGCAATCCCTACTCCTTGCATCGACATCAATTGATGGGCATCTCCATAGCCCGTTGATTACCCTTGTTGATGTGAGATTTTCTCCTTTTTTGCCTTCCCACATAACCTCTACCATTATACCTTATTCCACCATAGTGCTATATCCATGGCTTGCTCTCATGTATCGCAGAAGAGTTGAAAAGGTCAAGCGCGTTAAAAAGTATGAACCAATTGCTTGGCTAAAACCGGGTTGTACATGATATGAATATTTTGTGGGGAAGATGGAGCATAGCCGACTATATGATTTTGTAGGGATAACTTGCTTTGGCTATGTTATTTTCATAAGACATAATTGCTTGGTTAGCATACTTGAAGTATTATTGTTTTTATGTCAACATTAAACTTTTATCTTGAATCATATTAAATCTGAACATTCGCATCACAATAAGAAGAATTACATTGAAATTATGCTAAGTAGCATTCCACATCAAAATTTGTTTTTATCATTTACCTACTCGAGGACGAAGCAGAATTAAGCTTGGGGATGCTTGATACGCTCCAACGATCTATAATTTTTATTGTTCCATGCTATATTATATTCTATTTTGGACATTATTGGGCTTTATCATACACTTTTATATTATTTTTGGGACTAACCTATTAACCGGAGGCTCAAGCCGTAATTGTTGTTTTTTGCCTATTCCATAGTTTCAAGAGAAAAGAATATCAAACGAGTCCAAACGGAATGAAACCTTCGAACGTGATTTTGGAACTAACGTGATCCAGAGGACTTGGACCCTATGTCAAGAAAGCAACCAGAAGGCACGAGGTAGGGGCGCCCCCCAAGCGCCGCCTCCACCCTCGTGGGCCCATGTTGCTCCAATCGACGCATTTCTTCCTCCTATATATACCTATGTACCCCAAACTACCAGACACGGAGCCAAAACCTAATTCCACCGCCGCAACTTTCTCACTGTGAGATCCCATCTTGGGCCTTTTCCTGAGTTCACGAGGGGGGCATCGACCACGGAGGGCTTCTACATCAACACCATAGCCTCTCCGATGATGTGTGGGTAGTTTACCTGCACTGGGTCCATAGTTATTAGCTAGATGTCTTCTCTTTTTGGATCTCAATACAATGTTCTCCCTCTCTTGTGGAGATCTATTCGATGTAATCTTCTTTATGTGTGTTTGTTGAGAATGATGAATTGTGGGTTTATGATCAAGTTTATCTATGAGAATATTTGAATCTTCTCTCAATTCTTTTTATGTATGATTGGTTATCTTTGCAAGTCTCTTCAATTATCAATTTGGTTTGGCCTACTAGATTGATCTTTCTTGCAATGGGAGAAGTGCTTAGCTTTGGGTTCAATCTTGTGTGTCCTTTCCCAAAGGACTGTGAAGGGATTGACAGCCCTTTATTGCGTTGGTTGCAGGATTTTATTTGTTTGTGTAGGTGCGAGGAATCGTATGTGGCCTCCTACTGGATTGATACCTTGGTTCTCAAAACCGAGGGAAAACTTACGCCGCTTTATCGCATCACCCTTTCCTCTTCAAGGAAAACCAACACAAAGGCTCAAGAGGTAGCACTTCGTAAGCAACAAATGAAGGAGTCTCGATGAAGGACTTCATATCCGATCTAGGTGTCATACCTAGTGCATCGGGTCCAATGAAAATGTTTTGTGACGACATCGTGAAATCGCTTGGCAAAGGAATCCAGATTTCACAAGAGGACAAAGCACATCAAGAGACGCTTCAATTCCATCTCGACCAAGTCCAGACATAGAGATTTGCAAGATACATACAGATCTGAATGTTGCGCACTGCTGACTAAGCATGTTCCACGAGCAAAACATGATCAACACCAAAACTCCATGAGTGCTAGAATCATTACTGTAATCTAGATTATCGACTTAGTGCAAGTGGGAGATCAAGGAAATATGACATGGAGGCAATAATAAAGTTATTATTTATTTTCTCATATCATGATAAATGTTTATTATTCATGCTAGAATAGTATTAACCGGAAACATAATACATGTGTGAATACATAGACAAACATAGTGTCACTAGTATGACTCTACTTGACTAGCTCGTTAATCAAAGATGGTTAAGTTTCCTAGCCATGGACATGAGTTGTCATTTGATTAACGGGATCACATCATTAGGAGAATGATGTGATTGACTTGACCCATTCTGTTAGCTTAGCACTTGATCGTTTAGTATATTGCTATTGCTTTCTTCATGACTTATACATGTTCCTATGACTATAAGATTATGCAACTCCCGTTTACCGGAGGAACACTTTGTGTGCTACCAAACGTCACAAAGTAACTGGGTGATTATAAAGGTGCTCTACAGGTGTCTCCGAAGGTACTTGTTGGGTTGGCGATTTCAAGATTAGGATTTGTCACTCCGATTGCTCTGAGAGGTATCTCCGGCCCTCTCGTAATGCACATCACTATAAGCCTTGCAAGCATTGTGACTATTGAGTTAGTTAAGTAGATGATGTATTACTGAACGAGTAAAGAAACTTTCCAGAACGATATTGAACTAGGTATTGAGATATCGACGATCGAATCTCGAGAAAGTAACATACCGATGACAAAGGGAACAACGATGTTGTTATGCGGTTTGACCGATAAAGATCTTCAGAGAATATGTAGGAGCCAATATGAGCATCCAGATTCGCTATTGGTTATTGACCGAGACGGTTCTCGTCATGTTCACATAGTTCTTGAACCCGTAGGGTCTGCAGCTTAAAGTTAGATGACAATCAGATTATGAGTTTTGTCTTTGATGTACCAAGGTAGTTCGAGTCCCTGATATGATCACGGACATGACGAGGAGTCTCGAAATGGTTGCGACATAAAGATTGATATATTTGACGACTATGTTCGGACAACGGAACGGTTTCGGGGACTTTTGGACACATACCGGAGTACCGGGGGGTTACCGGAACCCCCTGGGGAGACTAATGGGCCTATTGGGCCCTAGTGGAGAAGAGGAGGGGCGGCCAAGGGCACACAATGTGACGCCCGGATAATTAGGCTAGAGTAATCCCACGTTAATGGTGCCACGTCACCTCGGTTACTGTTGATAGTCTCGCATTAGTTCAAAATGATTCGAATTCAAATTTGAATTTTTGAGAAACATCAAAAATATTTCAAAATTTAAAACTAAAATGTTCGCAAAGTTCTATAATTCCATTGATCATTTTTCATGTTGAACCCAACCTTATTTGACCCACCAATTAACCCCTAGGAATTTATTAAGTGGTCGAACGGCAAATAAAGTAACATTTTCAAAATAAGAAAATATTTATACAATTCCACTTGAACTCAAACTTTGTATGTCATTCCAAAATATTGTGAAGTATTTATGAAAAGTTTCATGATGAATAAAATTCAATCGGTATTTAAAGGAAGTGCAGAACTGGTGAATAAAAGAAATAAGAGAATAAATAGAAGCAGAAAAATAAACAAATGGGGGAAACCTAGCTATCAGACACTTAAAGCCCAAAGGGCCAGAGCTAGCCTAGCCCACCAGGAGGTTTCCTCCTACCTCCTATTCACAGGAGTCGCGCCGACGCCGCCTGGGCGCCCATGGCCGGATCGCCACGTGTCGCCATCGAGCGACGCCACGGCCCCTACAAGGTCGCCTCGACCCCGCGAACCCTAGCGCCCTCACATCTCTCCCTTGCCTCTCCTCACAGCCCCCACTACCCACAGCGCCAGAGCCGCCATGACCATCACCGCCGTCGCGCCGACAACCTCCCCGTGCTTGAGAATACATCCAGGCTCCATCGTCATCGCCTTCTTCACCGACAAAGGTGTCGAGCCACGATGCTCGCTCGCCCGCCATCACCGCCGCCTTCCTCGCAGACACCATCGTCTGCCGCCAGATGCCGCTGCTCCCGCCATCCTCGACGCCCTCGAGCTCGCCGACGGCCTCAACGTGAGCTCCTCCGCGATTCCCCACATTCCCTTTGATTTGTCGCCGCTTGCCGCCGCCCCGAAGCTTGGTCGCCTCGCCCATGGCCGCTGCTCGAAGCTCCGAATATGCGCACGCGCTTCGCTTCCTCGCCGGCCGCGCTTCGCGGTACCCACGCTGCTGCTTCGCTCGCCGCCAAGGCCAACCACGGCCCTCGCTGCTGCCGTGGCTACTGCGCTCGCTGTCTGGCTGGCGCTTCGCTTGCCGCTTGCTCAGACAGCCTGCGCTGCCTTGCGCCGCCTCGCCGGCCGCTTCGCCGGGTCTCGCCTCGCACGTGTTCAGCCCTCCTTCCCCACTCGCTGTTTCGCCACCGCACAATCGCTTACTTATCACGATGCCGCCTGCGGCGCCACTTCAGACGCAATACTTTGGCTAGCTATGGCCACTGTGGGTTTTGTGTCATGCGTGTTGGTCGGCGTGGCTTGAGCCACTACCAAACGGCCGCCCATTACTAATTAGCACTAACCCCCGCCTAATCAGCCATTACTAACCCCCACCACTAGTAGACTAAATAAACAACTGCTTAGCAAATGACCCTATGACACCTGGGCCCCACTGCTTAGTTTTGACCAGTCAACCCAATAACGTTGACTATTGACCTCGCTGACTCAAAGACCCCACCGACCCCACCTATCGCCTCTAATACCCTTTGTCGTACACTTCCCTTTGTACACTTAGCTTTTGAATATTAAATTATTTTCAATTAAATTAATTCCAGAAAATTAGAAAATCTTTAAAGCTTTGTAAATTAATATAAAATAAACCGTAACTCGGATGAAAAAAACTTTGTACATGAAAGTTGCTCGTAACGACGAGACGATTCCGGATACGCAGCCCGCTCGTCCGCCGCACATCCCTAACCTATCGAACTCGCAACTTTCCTCCGCTTCATCTCGCCTCAAAACGCTAAATACCGGGATACTTTCCGGATGTTTCCTTCACCAAAGGTCACTTACTACCGCTAGATCACCCCCGCACCGCCAGATTGCCTTGTTATATTTTGAGATGCTTTGTTTGTTCAGATTTACTATTTCTTCCCACTCTTCTCTCCTAGAGACTACGAGATCGACGCCACGCTGGTGCCCTGCTCGGCTACTGGAGTTGACGACCCTCTCTCTTGCCAGCACCGTGCAAGCCCCCCTTGATCACCAGATATCGCCTATTCTACTCTATAACGCTTGCATTAGAGTAGTGTAGCATGTTATCGCTTTCGCTTAATCCTATATCGCTGCATAGCCCGTCTCTTGCTACTATCAAGTTGTTACCTTTACCGCAATCCTACATGCTTAGTATAGGATGCTAGTATTTCCATCTGTGGCCCTACATTCTGTCCGTCTCACTGTAAATATTATCGGGCCGTGATCACTGGGAGGTGATCACGGTATATACTATATACTTATACATGATACATGTGGAGACTAAAGTCGGGTCGGCCGGTGGAGCACCATGCGAGTGGATCTTTTGTATGAGCGACAGGCAAGTTGAGACCGCTTAGGAGAGAGGTGGGCTGGCCCTGCTCGGGCGCTCACGGATACTTAACACGCTTAACGAGATCTTGGTATTTGATCTGATTTGGCTACGAGCCTATACGCATTTCAACCAACTACGTGGAAAGATATGGGCACTCGCGCCGTGGTATCACCGGCACTTCGTGACGCCAACGATCGAGTGGCGCCACGGATTGGAACGTAAGCCGCTTTTGTATTAAGGGGCTAGTTCGCTTTCGGCCACAGACGAACGCAAGTGTGTTATGGGCGATGGGCCTGCACTTCGGCGCTTAGGTTTAGACCGCAGGTCGGCCTCTATTGAGCCTAGGTGGGCTGCGACGTGTTGATCTTCCGCGCACGGCATGACCCAGAAAGTGTGTCCTACCAAATGGGACTGCTGTTGTAAGTTGGTGCACCCTCACAGGAAGTTAATCTATTCGAATAGCCGTGATCTTCTGTAATGTGATCTACTTGGAGTTGTACTCTGACCTTATGACAACTAGAACCGGATACTTAAGAAAACACACCCTTCCAAGTGCCGATACAACCGGTGGCCGCCTCTCTTAGGGATATGAGGAGGGATCGCTGTAGGATTATTGCTATGTGATGTTACTTGGAGGACTTCAACCTACCCTCTTCTACTCAAGGTAAGACGAAGGTGACCGTAAGCGTTAGTCTTCGATAAGACTAGCTATCCCCTCTTATTCTCGCATTCTCGCAGCTCACCCACCGATATGGCCCTTTACACATATATCCATACATATGTAGGGTAGTTCCTCGTTTACAGTACTTTGATGAGTACTCACTGCTGCCTTGTTCCCTTTTCCCTATCTCTATTCGGGTTGTTGCGACTGCATAATGGAGCCTGTGAGCTGACGCCACCGCCGATGACGACTACTATACCGGAGGTGCCTTACTACTACGCAGCCCACGACAACGCACTGTGAGTAGTTTAGGAGGATCCTGTGCAGAGGCCCGCGCTTCTTTCGATCTCAGATCCCGCTTTGTGCTAGCCTTCTTAAGGCAAACTTGTTTAACTTATGTCTCAGATTTCAGATATTGTTGCTTCCACGACTGCTATGATCGAGCACTTGTATTCGAGCCCTCGAGGCCCCCGGCTTGTATTATGATGCTTGTATGACTTATTTATGTTTTAGAGTTGTGTTGTGATATCTTCCTTGAGTCCCCGATCTTGATCGCATACATTTGCGCATGATTAGTGTATGATTAAATCAGGGCGCCACAAGTTGGTATCGTGAGCCGATCGCCTGTAGGAATCCTCCTTCCAACTCCTTGGTCAAGTCGAGTCTAGTCATTGAAAAGTTCTTTACTAACATGGTCAAGCGGCTTACTACCCCACGCCGCCATTGTGGTATTAGAATCTTTTACCCTTGACCTTTACTCGACTCGAACTCTCTTCTATTCGGGTTAAATGAATTTTACTAAATCTAACATTAGGATCTCGTTATCACTTTCACCCGAGAGCCCCTTATTATCGATGATCGTTCGCTACACCGTAAGACCTCAAGATACTCTCCACCGTTAACTCGAGAACTTGTGTTCATCACGCTTGCAATTCCCTTCCACCGTAAACCCTTATGGATAACTACTTGTAGTTGTTATTCTTACCTCATCCCCGCTTGGTCTTGTTATTACAAGATACCCTTAAAAACTCGTCGTTGTTTCGATAATCCTTTGAGCTTATCGCCGTTGTTCTCCTTGTCACCTAATACCTTTACGGATAATTACTCGCGCTTGCCGAGTATCCGCTTTTCCCAAGTTGTTCATGTGTTTCACAAAATACATTCAAATACTACCCGATCTTCCTCAAAATCCTCGAAAGCAGCCTATTGCTCTTGAAATTTTGCTTGCTTGCATTATGATTAATCCCATAAGTCTCATAATCTTAATGGCATACCTTGTCATTATCATTTTTGAGTCCATTGATTCAATACGCCAGAATGTTCACAATCATCACGAGTCCTAGGATTATCCTTCCGCTCGTACATCATTTTTGAACATGAGCTGGTTCTCACCAAACTATTTATCGCCAATTGTGCCTCCGTCTATCCAACTTATCCATCCTTGATCGAGCGATCGCTTCGGTCCTTTGTTTTGGAAATCGAAATTCCTTTGTTATCTAAGCATCAATTATTCAGATGTTCTATAATATGATGCCCATGCATTCTTCTACCTTCGGTTGAGTACCGATGCTCACATCGATCCCTTGTGGACCATCGGCCTTTGTTGGATTTTATCCGATGTTGTCCTTCATATTGAATAAACTTGAGAGCCTTTCCATGGGTATATAATGCCTTTGGTAAATTGTATCATCTGCTTTTGAACAACGCCTACTTTCGAGCTTGTATTATTTACCTCAAGTTTGTGGTATATGTTCGTAAGATGACCCGATGGGTTGAACCTATGCCTTCCTTACTATGTGTGAACTCGGAAGTTTTCACGGTTATACTCATCCGTATTTCACCGTAAAACTTTCAACACTAATGCCATTATTGAAACGAGAAGTGAATGTAAGGTTATGCTTTGGAGAAGTGGAGTCACCTTGAACTTTGTGTTCATGCCCATGGACCCGAGGTGGAACTTATCATGGAAGCTTCTCGTAGTAATAATAATCCCTTGTTATAACTTATTCTCTTATCTATGCTTAGTCTTTTGCGCATCGTGGTTTCACCATATTGTTCTTCTTTGATCCCATTTCTTGGACAAGTTTAAGTGCTTGCCTTATGCATATGATTTCACTTGTCCAACCTCTATCCCGCTTCTACCCTTGATGTGACGCCTGTAATTAAGCTACAAGAATCCCCATCGATGATGCCACGCCACCTCTTATCGTGGATAAACTCGCTAGTTCGAACCTAGTTCAATTTCAAATTCAAAATCGAGCAAAGGATAAAAGTTTTCAAATATTAAGATTTAAATGTTCAGAGTGAACCAAATAATACATAGGTAATTATGGTGGAGAAACCAAACTTTGATAAAATGTATAAAGGCTCCTAAAACAATTAAAACAATAGTGAAAACAATTGTTTAAATACCTTTTGTAATTAATAAAATGTCAAACTAATTTATTTGAGGATTAGACTTTTGTGATTATGGACTAAGTTGAAATACTAAATTAGATGCTAAGTGTATTTTAATAAAACTAAAATAATAGGAAACAAAACTAAAAAGTAAAAGGTAAAATAAATAAAAAGTAAAACAAAAGAAAAGAAGAAGAAACCCCCCTGCTTGGGCCTCTACCCAACACGCCATAGAGCCGCCAGCCGCCCAACCGCCTCCCTTATCCACCCACCGCAGAAACCCTAACCCCGAGCCCCCCACTACTCTCTCCTCCCGATCCGGACGAGGCATCCTCGTGTCCGATCCCACTCTGCCGCCGCCTCCACTCCCCCACGCCTCTCCTCCCCGTCTCGATCGGGCAACCGCTACCGACTCTGGTTAACGCCGGTGCCGCCCCGCCCCGCCTCTTCCTCGCACTCCCGCCCTCTCCTCGACGGCGGTGACGGCGACCACGCTTCGTCTCGACGATTTCTTCCAAGACGGATCGACGGCGCCGCGCCACACTGAACTGCCTGAGCCGCCGAACCCTCACGGACCATCTCACCGGCTCTGCTTCCTCCACGCCGACGCTGCCCCGCCTCTTCACAACGGCCTCCCGACCTCCACCGCGCCCACTTCCTCGACCCCACGGCCCGCGTGAGGCTCCGCCTGATCTCCTCGCCTCGGCTGGCTTCGGGTCAGGCGCGTCAAGACCCACGCCCACTCCGCCCCTCGATCAAGACTCGCTGAGCCATGTCTGCTCTACCTGCGGCTGGGCATGGCCCCCACGCCACCTGACCACCAGGCCTCACTGGGCCCCTCGCCTCCACCGCACTGCTAGCCTCCCGCCTCCTTCACGCCTCATTGCACTGGCCGCCTTTCTTTCTTCCTCATCACGCTGGGCCGTCATTGCCCTGCACACACTGTGGTGTCACGCTTCCTCCGGCGGCCCCTCCCAAGAACTCGCCTCGCCTCGACGGCTCAGATGCCGTGGCGCCTCGATGTGCGCCTGATTGTCAGCCACAACCTGCCGCCAAGACTCAGTATGGTCTTATGATGATGGGGCCCACCCTTTAACTTTATATAAAAAAAGAAAAGAATTAAAATTAATTAATTAATTAATTAGTTAATAATTATATTAATTAATTAATCAATAAGTGCATTAATTAAGTTAACTAATCATGTTTAATTAATCTAATTAACTAGTTAGTTTAATTGAATAGTAGTTAGTTTAACTAAGACCTAATTAATTTAAATAAGTATGATGTGGGTCCCATCGAACCACATGTCGGCTTGACCCACCAACTCTCGCTGACTATTGATCAAGATGACATCATGTCGATGTCATAAATCCATTTTCAATTAAATTAAATAATTAATTAAAATCTAGAAATTAGTAAATCTTTAGAAAATCATATCTTTTAATCCATAACTCTGATTAAAATATTTTCAACATTAAAGTTGCTCGTAACGATTTAGACTAATCCGGACACGCAATTCGCTCGTCCGCCACACCCCCTAACCTATCGAACTCGCAACTTTCCCTCCGCCTTCCTCGCCTGAAAACACGTAAACACCGGGATACTTTCCTGATGTTTACCCCTTCACCAAGATTACCTCCTACAAGATTAGGTCACCTCTAGCACTGCCAGACACATGTTACGCTTTGTGATACTTTGATTGCTTTATTACTTTTTTCCTAGACCTCTTAGATCGCCACACCCCTGGGCTCGACTACGGAGTTGACGACCTCTCTCTTGCCAGAGCAACCAGCAAGCCCCCCTTTGATCACCAGATATCGCTTACTCTCCTCTATACCGCTTGCATTAGACTAGTGTAGCATGTTACCGCTTTCCTTATACCTATCCCGATGCATAGCCCGCCCTTGTTACTACTGTTGTTATTTTTACTCGCAATCCTATATGCTTAGTATAGGATGCTAGTATTTTCATCTCGTGGCCCTACATTCTTGTCTCCGTCGCCGTATATATTATCGGGCCGTGATCACCGGAGGTGATCACGGGTATATACTTATACTTATACATGATACATGTGGTGACTAAAGTCGGGTCGGCTTGTGGAGCACCATGAGTGATTCACTTGATTGGGGGCTGAAAGGACCTTTGTCCCGACGGCCTCCTGGATGGATCTTTGAGGCGAGCGACAGGCAGGTTGAGACCGCCAGAGAGAGGTGGCCTGGCTTGTTCGTGTTCATGGATACTTAACACGCTTAACGAGGTCTTGGTATTTGATCTGAGTTGGCTACGAGCTTATACGCACTAACCATCTACGCGGGAGTAGTTATGGGTATCCCGCCGCCGTGGTATCACCAAGCACTTCAGACGTCACGACGAGCGCGCTACCGATTGGATCGAACGCCGCTAGGTTAGGTCTGCTCGGCCGCCTCGCAACATGCAGGTGTGCTCAGGCATGGGCCTGCACTGCTGCTTAGGTTTAGACCGCTGTTGGCCTCTCTGTTGTTTAGGTGGGGCTGCGACGTGTTGATCTTCCGCGCCGGCATGACCCAGAAAGTGTGTCCGCCAAATGGGATCAAGCGTTGGTAAGATGGTGCACCGCAGGAAGTTAATCTATTCAATAGCCGTGATCTTCTAGTAATAGATCGACTTGGAGTTGTACCTTGAGCTTATGACAACTAGAACCGGATACTTGATAAAACACACCCTTTCAAGTGCCGACATAACCGTGGTCGCCTCGCCAGTGGATATGAGGAGGGATCACCGCAGGATTATTGCTATGTGATGTTACTTGGAGGACTTCAGATCGTCTCTTTCTACCTGCAAAGACAGTGACTGTGGCTTAGTCTTCAAGAAGACTAGCTATCCCTCTTATTCTCGCATTCTGCAGCTCACCCACCGATATGGCCCCTTTACACATATATCCATGCATATGTAGTGTAGTTCTTGCTTATGTAGTACTTTGGATGAGTACTCACGGTTGCCTTGTTCCCCTTTTCCCTACTCTACTCGATTGTCGCAACTGTGACGATGGAGCCTGTGAGCGATGCCACCGCCGATGACGACTAATACACCGGAGGCGCCTACTACTACCTGCAGCTCACGACGACGGCCAGAGTAGCTAGGAGGATCCCAGTGAGGCCTGTTCCTCTTCGATCCAGATCCAGCTTTGTGCTAGCCATCTTATGGCACCTTGTTTAACTTATGTCCAGATTCAGATATTGTTGCTTCCGACTCGCCTATGATCGAGCACTTGTATTCGAGCCCTCGAGGCCCCGGCTTGTATTATGATGCTTGTATGACTTATTTTATTTGTAGAGTTGTGTTGTGATATCTTCCCGTGAGTCCTCGATCTTGATCGTATACATTTGCGCATGATTAGTGTACGATTAAATCGGGGCGCTACACTTGAGTATACCTCCGTACCGCGAGAATATCATGGAACTACATAACTTCTTATGGGTTCTTCATCAACTGTTATTTCTCACCGATTCTAATTTTCCGGTTCTCGGGTTGTCGCCCACCGAGAACCCCGATAAGTGAATCAATTCCGACTCGATTCAATAACTCTAAGTAATTTTGTTGCTTACGAGTTTATTAATCCTTCAAGTCATTCCTAGCCTTATCGGCTATATCATTATCGCAAACTTCTAACTGTACACGGCCCCTCTTTCCTGAGCACGATTTAGATGGTAAGCTAATCACCGTGATCTTCCTCGTCATATCATTTCTCCTTGAACAGGCTTGATTTTGAATTTGTGTCGCACTCCATGGTTCCAATAACTTTTTGCTTCATCATTCCGCTGACTTGGTGTCATCGCGATCGCTACATCTTCTCTAAACCTCTCGACAAATGTGTCATGATCATCATCAACATTCTCGAGGCCTTCCAAGATATCTATCAATTCTTGGTGAGAAATAGCATCCTTGCCCTTGATGATTTATATTATCATCGACCACTTTATTGCTCTCCTGCTCAACACAAACTTGTTTGTGTTTCGTGTTATACCTTGAGATCCATGCTATCCAAAGAATTGTTCTTCCTTACCTTGGAGTATTACCATCTTTTATGTCAATAATGTCGTGAGAATTTCACCACCTCTTATGCATTCTTGGTACAAGTGATACTTCCTGCCATCTCCGATCATTCCTTGGTTCCCGTGTTGTTTCTAACCGAAAACCGATAATTGAACTATGTCATGCGATTTCAAAATTCTAGCAACCCTATTGCTTTGAAGTTATCGGTCGATATTTCATTCTTAGACCATTGGTTATCGAATCACCATTCTAACATTGATCGTGCTACCTAGGCCCATATTTTGGGTGCACCCTTCAACCAATGTTTAATTGGGTATGTTTCTCGAGCATACCTCATTGTATCATTTGATCTAACAATTGTCATCTCCTTGTTCACATAGTTGTGGAAATCCATCTTTGTGAATCTCGATGAATTGTCGCTGATTCCATCACCACCTCCTCATCCTCTCGTTGGTTTATCGATGAACTCTTGTTTCGTAAATCGCCCATAGTTCATTTCTCGAGAATCTTACATTGTCATCTAGTCAAATTGTGCTGCACCCTTCCTTCTCGTGCATCATGAGTCCGAGGTTTCAACACCGATCGATCGAATCTCTACGATATGATGGTTGGAGCACATTTTCAAGAGTTATAACATTGGTCCTCTTATGACTCGTAAGGTGATGTCATGCCTAGCACACCGGCCGAGGACCTAGTGTTATAGTTTCCTTTTAACAAGGTTAACCATTATTCCATGAGGAAATTGAATGACTTGTTTAATAAGTTTTTCCGATGGATCCTTTGTGTATCCAAGGTCCGATCTTTGCTTGAAGACCTTGTCAATGCTATCTCAAGCATGTTTGTGATACTCCGATCTCCGATAAGAACATTTGAAACAAAATGTTATGTTTTCTTCATGAATTGGGTAATGTCATGAAAATTCTCTCCCATTACCTAAATGGTTTTCACGTTATATCCCCGACATGGATATCATGCTATGCTTGACCTTGGGAAGGATATACCCTCAAATATGTGTTTAAACACATTTTCCTTTATGCTTCTTCTGCTTAATCTGCTGATCACATTTCCTTTCCATTGTTTTATTTAATCTTTCTTGTGATCTATATGATCTAAGCAGTAATATTCTCTCGCTATGTAAACACTTCACTGTACAACCGTGTCAAGAAGACCCCGTCGAAATTGTCGATAGCATTCCTCACCACCGGTGGATTTAGAACTTTGCCTATTGGTCCGCCTCATTCAACGAAAGCAGGAAAATGGTTCTATTCGCCCTCGCCTCTTGGTACCGACATTGTTGCCGACATAACCGATAGGCTACCCTCCGACATGCCTTGCTATTGTGACTGCAAGAGATGTCACCGCTCCTATTTTTAACCCACATGGTGGGCCCATATCCTACAGCCCATAGGACCGAAACTCCGACTCTCCTGCAGACACCCTGTTGTCAAAGTTATTCTCGCGCTTGACTTTGTAGGTAATTCACGCCACCGCCTCGCTGATCTATTCAGTATCGATGCAATGCTTATTTACATTGCTATAAACCCTTCAACACTTCGCTTGTGCATCGAACGATTGCCCGCCTCGTCAAACTTCCCATGATACCTCCTTACTTTGCTCTCGATATTTTCATAAGTTTCAATTTGAGAGTTACTCCGCCACCTTCCTAGATATTATTGATCGATAGTCGACCTTGCAGAGGTCTGTTCTCCTAATGCTCCCCTTTATTCTTTCGTAAGTACGATGGAATTTCCGAAGAAAGGATGCCGACTTCATCTTAATGACCAAGCGTAAAAATGAAAACATCAATGTAATGGATCACCACTTCGAGAAGAACAACCAAGAACGAGAAGAATCGCTAGAATTTCATAACCTATTCTCCCCTTACTCTCTTAAATCTCGGGACGAGATTTCTTGTAGTGGAAGAGAATTGTGACGCCTTGGACAATTAGGCTAGAGTAATCCCACGTTAATGGTGCCACGTCACCCTACATCGCTGATAGTCTCGCATTAGTTCAAAATGATTCAATTCAATTTTGAATTTTGAGAAACATCAAAATATTACAAAATTTAAAACTAAAATGTTAGCAATGTTCTATAATTCCATTGATCATTTTGCATGTTGAACCCAACCTTATTTGACCCACCAATTAACCCCTAGGAATTTATTATGGTCGAACGGCAAATAAAGTAACATTTTCAAAATAAGAAAATATTTATACAATTCCACTTGAACTCAAACTTTGTATGTCATTCCAAAATATTGTGAAGTATTTAAGTGAAAAGTTTCATGATGAATAAAATTCAATCGGTATTTAAAGGAAGTGCAAACTGTGGTGAATAAAAGAAATTAGAGAATAAATAGAAGGTAAAATAAACAAATGGGGGGAAACCTAGCTATCAGACACTTAAAGCCCAAAGGGCCAGAGCTAGCCTAGCCCACCAGAGGTTTCTCCTACCTCCTGCTCACAGAGTCGCTACCGACGCTACAAGGCCCATGGCCGGATCGCCACGCGTCGCCATCGAGCGACGCCACGGCTGCCCTACAAGGTCGCCTCGACCCCGCGAACCCTAGCCCCTCACATCTCTCCTCGCCCCCTCACAGCCCCCCACTCCCCACAACAGAGCCCGCCATGACCATCACCGCTGCCAGCGCCGACAACCTCCCCGCTTGAGAATACATCCAGGCTCCATCGTCGCCGTTTCTTCACCGACAAAAGGTGTCGAGCTACGAGGCCTCGCTCGCCGCCATCGCCGCTGCCTTCTCGCAGACACCATCGTCTGCCGCCAGATGCCGCTGCTTCCCGCCATCCCCGACGCCCTCGAAGCTCGCCACGCCTCAACGTGAGCTCCTCCGCGATTCCCCACATTTCCCTTTGATTTGTCGCCATTGCCATCGCCCCGAAGCTTGGTCGCCCTCGCCCATGGCCGCCCGAAGCTCTCGAATATGCGACGCGCTTCGCTTCGCTCGCCGGCGGCGCACCGCGGCACCCACGCTTGCTGCTTCCTCAAGGCCGCGGCTTAACCACGGCCCTCACATTGCCGTGGCCGCGCTTGCCTCGTTGCCCTGCTGCGCTGGCCACACTGTCTGCAGCCCGCCGCCGCTGTTTTGTGTCGCCTGGGCTTCGCTTGCTCGCCGGGGTCTTCGCCGCACGTGCTCCAAATTTCTCTTCCCCACTCCTGCGCCATGCCACAGACAATCGCTTACTTATCATTGATGCTGCTGCCTCAGGCGCCACTTCGTGACGCAGCCACTCTTGGCTAGCTATGGCCACTGTGGGTTTTGTGTATAATAAGTAGTTGGCCATGTGGCTTGAGCCACTACCAAACGGGTCGACCCATTACTAATTAGCACTAACCCCCGCCTAATCGCCATTACTAACCCCCACCACTAGTAGACTAAATAAACAACTGCTTAGCAATGACCCTATGACACCTGGGCCCCATCGCTTAGTTTTGACTACCAACCCACTAACGCTGACTATCGACCTCGGCCGACCAAAGACCCCAATCGACCCCACCTATCAGCCTCTATCTTTTTGTTGTGTACACTTCGTGTACACTTAGCTTTTGAATATTAATTTATTTTCAATTAAATTAATTCCGTAAAATTAGAAAATCTTTTAAAGCTTTGTAAATTAATATAAAATAAACCGTAATCTGATGAAAAACTTTGTACATGAAAGTTACTCGTAACGACGAGACGATTCCGGATACGCAGCCCGCTCGTCTGCGCAGACATCCCTAACCTATCGAACTCGAACTTTCCCTCCGTTTATCTCGCCTCAAAACGCTAAACATCGGGATACTTTCTGATGTTTCCTTCACCAAGGGTCACTTACTACCGCTAGATCACCCCGCACCGCCAGATTGCCTTGTTATATTTTGAGATGCTTTGTTTGTTCAGATTTATTATTTCTTCCCCACTCTTCTCTCCCAGAGATCACGAGATCGACGCCACTGCTGGTGCCCTGCTCGCCACGGAGTTGATGACCCTCTCTCTTGCCGAGCAACTGTGCAAGCCCCTGCTGATCACCAGATATCGCCTATTCTACTTATATCGCTTGCATTAGAGTAGTGTAGCATGTTATCGCTTTCGCTTAATCCTATATCGCCGCATAGCCTGTCCCATTACTATCAAGTTGTTACCTTTACCCGCAATCCTACATGCTTAGTATAGGATGCTAGTATTTCCATCTGTGGCCCTACATTCTTGTCCGTCTGCCGTTATATTGATCGGCCGTGATCACCGGGAGGTGATCACGGGTATATACTATATACTTATACATGATACATGTGGAGACTAAAGTCGGTCTACCGGTGGAGCACTCCGCGAGTGGATCTTTGTGGCGGAGCGACAGGTGTTGAGACCGCCTAGAGAGAGGTGGGTCTGGCCCTGTTCGGGCGCTCATGGATACTTAACACGCTTAACGAGATCTTGGTATTTGATCCGATTTGGCTACGAGCCTATACGCGACTAACCAACCACGTGGGAAAGATATGGGCACTCGGCGCCGTGGTATCACCGGCACTTCGTGACGCCAATGATCGAGTGGGCGCCACGGATTGGAACGTAAGTTCGCTTTGTATTAAGGGGCTAGTTCGCTTCGTCACAGACGCAACGTGCAGTGTGCTATGGGCGATGGGCCTGCACTTCAGGCGCTTTAGGTTTAGACCGCGGCCGGCCTCTCTGCTGAGCCTAGGTCATGCGACGTGTTGATCTTCCGCTGCCGGCATGACCCAGAAAGTGTGTCCCGCCAAATGGGACTGCTACTGTAGTTGGTGCACCCACAGGAAGTTAATCTATTCAATAGCCGTGATCTTCTGAATGTGATTTACTTGGAGTTGTACCTGACCTTATGACAACTAGAACCGATACTTAATAAAACACACTCTTCCAAGTGCCGATACAACCGTGGCCGCCTCTCTTAGGGATATGAGGAGGGTTCACGGTAGGATTATTGCTATGTGATGTTACTTGGAGGACTTCAACCTACCCTCTTCTACTGCTTGCAAGACTAAGCAGACCAAGCATAGTCTTCGATAAGACTAGCTATCCCTCTTATTCTCGCATTCTCAGCTCACCCACCGATATGGCCCTTTACACATATATCCATACATATGTAGTGTAGCTCTGTTTAAGTAGTACTTTGGATGAGTACTCACGGTTGCCTTGTTCCCTTTTCCCCTATCTCTACTGGTGTCAGCGACTGCACGATGGAGCCTGTGAGCTGACGCCACCGCCGATGACTTCACTACTATAACGTGAGGTGCTCTACTACTACGCAGCCCTCACGACGATTTACTGTGAGTAGTTTAGGAGGATCCTGTGCAGAGGCCCTCGCGCTTCTTTCGATCTCAGATCCTACTTTGTGCTAGCCTTCTTAAGGCAAACTTGTTTAACTTATGTCTGCAGATCAGATATTGTTGCTTCCACGACTGCCTATGATCGAGCACTTGTATTCGAGCCCTCGAGGCCCCGGCTTGTATTATGATGCTTGTATGACTTATTTATGTTTTAGAGTTGTGTTGTGATATCTTCCCTGTGAGTCCTCGATCTTGATCATACACATTTATGCATGATTAGTGTACGATAAATCAGGGCGCCACAGACACCCTTTTCCCAAATCTCAATTGGACAAGGAGGGGTGGGGCGCCTCTTCCTTCCCCCTCTCCTTCCCTCCTCTCCTACTCCCACTTGAGGGGAGTCCTACTCCCTGGAGTAGGACTCTCATGGGGGCGCCTAGGTGGCCGCCCCTTCCCTCCTCCACTCTTTATATAACGGGAGGCACCCTTGAGACACAACAATTGATCTCTTGATCTCTTAGCTGCAAAGCGTGCCCCCTCCACCATATTCCACCTCGATAATATCATAGCGGTGCTTAGGCGGTTCCCGCTTCAGTAGCATCATCATCACCGCCACCACGCCGTCAGGGTCGATGGAACTCTCCTCAAAGCTCTGGCTAGATCGGAGTTCGAGGGACGCCATCGAGCTGAACATGTGCTGAACTCGGAGGTGCCAGACGCTCGCCGGACGGCTCGGATCGTGAAGACGATGACTACATCAACCGCTGAAAGCTAACGCTCCGCTTTGCTCACGAGGGTACATGGACACACTTCCTCTTGTTGCTATGCATCACCATGATCCTGTGTGTGCGTAGGATTTTTTTTGAAATTACTACGTTCCCCAACAGGCATGCCCTAGAGGAGCCCTACTCCCACCGGGAGTAGGATTCTTCCCCCTTCCCTAGTTGGACTAGGAGAGAAGGAAGGGGGAGAGACGGAGGAAGGAAAGGGGGCCCCACCCCTTCCTAGTCCAATTCGCACTATAAGGAGGGGCACGTGGCCTGCCCCCGGCCGCGCCTCTCTCTCTCCACTAAAGCCCATTAGGGCCCATATACTCCCCGGTTTCGTAAACCCCTGATCTCTAAGATATGCCCGAATCCTCTCGAAACCTATTCCAGATGTCCAAACATAGTCATCCGATATATCGATCTTTATGTCTCGATCATTTCAAGACTCCTCATGTCCGTGATCATATCCGGATTCAACTACCTTCGTACATCAAAACACATAAAATCATAATACCGATCACACCGAACGTTATATGCGATTCTACGGTTCGAGAACTATGTAGACATGACCGAGACTCACCTCCGGTCAATAACCAATAGCGAACCTCGATGCTCATATTGGTTCCTACATATTCTACTTAAGATCTTTATCGGTCAAAACGCATAACAACATAATGCTTGTTCCTTTGTCATTGGTATGTTACTTGCCCGAGATTCAATCGCTTGTGATCTCAACACGTAGTTCAATCTGCACGGCTACGCCTTGAGCTTGTGTTGGTTTTCCCAAGAGGAGAGGATGATGCAAGACAAGAGCGTAAGTATTTCCTCCGCTTTTGAGAACCAAGGTATCAATCCAAGAGGAGGCCATGCACAAGTCCCTCAGACCTGCACAAAACGATAGCTACCCGCAACCAACGCGATTAGGGGTTGTCAATCCTTCACGGTCACTTACTTAGAGTGAGATCCGATAGAGATAATATTTTGGTATTTTTGGTATATAGATGCAAAGTAAAATAAAAGGCAAAGTAAAACAAAGAAAGTATTAAAAGTGATGGAGATTGATATGATGAGAATAGACCCGGGCCATAGGTTTCACTAGTGGCTTCTCTCAAGAGCATAAGTATTCTACTGGGTGAACAAATTATCTGTGAGCAATTGACATAATTGAGCATAGTTATTTGTATATCTAGGTATGATCATGTATATAGGCATCACGTCGATGACAAGTAGACCAAACGATTCTGCATCTACTACTATTACTCCACTCATCGACCGCTATCCAAAGATGCATCTAGAGTATTAAGTTAAAAAAGAGTAACGCCTAAGCAAGATGACATGATGTAGAGGAATAAATTCATGCAATATGATAAATACCCCATCTTGTTATCCTCGATGGCAACAATACAATACGTGCTTTGCAACCCTTTTCACATCGGGTAAGGACACCGCAAGATTGAACCCAAAGCCATGCACTTCTCCCATTGCAAGAACTACCAATCTAGTTGGCCTAACCAAATGGATAATTCAAGAGACTTGCAAAGATAACTCAATCATACATAAAAGAATTCAGAGAAGATTCAAATATTATTCATAGATAAGTTGGATCATAAACCCACAATTCATCTGCCTCAACAAACACACCGCAAAAAGAAGATTACATCAATAGATCTCCACGAGAGAGGGGGAGAACATTGTATTGAGATCCAAAAGAGAGAAGAAGCCATCTAGCTACTAACTATGGACCCAAGGTCTCAAGTAAACTACTCACACTTCATCTGAGAGGCTTTGATGACGATGTAGAAGCCTCCATGGTGGATGCCCTCCCATGAGCTCCTAACAGGCCCCAAGATGGTATCTCGTGGATACATGAAGTTGCAAGGTGGAATTAGGTTTTTGGCCCTGCTCGATCGCTTGGGGTACGAGGTATATATAGGAGGAAGGAGTACGCTTGGAGCAACAGGGGCCCACGAGGCAGGGGGCGCGCGCCACCCTCGTGACTGCCTCTATCCCTTGGAGTAGGGTCCAAGTCTCCGGATCACGCTCGTGAGAAAATCACGCTTCAAGGTTTCATTCCGCTTGGACTCGCTTGATATTCTGCTTTCTCAAACACCAAAAAGGCAAAAACCACACTGGGCTGGGCCTCCGTTAATAGGTTAGTCCCAAAATAATATAAAAGTGGAAAATAAAGCCCAATATAGTCCAAAACGGTAGATAAAGTAGCATGGAGCAATAAAAATTATAGATACGTTGGAGATGTATCAAGCATCCCCAAGCTTAATTCCCGTCATTCTCGAGTAGGTAAATGATAAAAAGAGAATTTTGATGTGGAGGATACTTTGCATAATTTCAATGTAAATCTTCTTAATCATGGTATGAATATTCAGATCCAAAAGATTCAAGACAAAAGTTCATATTGACATAAAAAATAATAATACTTCAAGCATACTAACTAAGCAATTATGTCTTCTCAAAATAACATGGCCAAAGAAAGTTATCCCTACAAAATTGTATGGTCTGGCTATGCTCCATCTTCCCCACACAAAATATTTAAATCATGCACAACCCCGATGACAAGCCAAGCAATTGTTTCATACTTTAACATTTTCAAAACTTTTTCAATCTTCATGCAATACATTAGCGTGAGCCATGGATATAGCACTATATGTGGAATAGAATGGTGGTTGTGGAGAAGACAAAAAGAGGGAAGATAGTCTCACATCAACTAGGCGTATCAATGGGCTATGGAGATGCCCATCAATAGATATCAATGTGAGTGAGTAGGGCTTGCCATGCAACGGATGCACTAGAGCTATAAGTATATGAAAGCTCAACAAAAGAAACTAAGGGTGTGCATCCAACTTGCTTGCTCATGAAGACCTAGGGCATTTTGAGGAAGCCCATCATTGGAATATACAAGCCAAGTTCTATAATGAAAATTCCACTAGTATATGAAAGTGACAAAATGAGAGACTCTCTATCATGAAGATCAAGGTGCTACTTTGAAGCACAAGTGTGGTAAAAGGATAGTAACATTGTCCTTCTCTTTTTCTCTCATTTTTTATTTGGGCCTTTTTCTTTTATTATGGCCTCTTTATATATATATATATATATATATATATATATATATATATATATATATATATATATATATATTATATTCGTCCGAGTCTCATCCCGACTTGTGGGAAATCATAGTTCCATCATCCTTTCTCACTTGGGACAATGCTCTAATAATGATGATCATCACACTTTTTATTTTTCTTACAACTCAACAATTACAACTCGATACTTAGAACAAGGTATGACTTATATATGAATGCCTCATGTGTACCAGATGTGCAATGACTCATTAGTGACATGTATGAAAGAATTATGAACGTGGCTTTGCCACAAATACGATGTCAACTATATGATCATGCTAGCAATATGACAATGATGGAGCGTCATAATAAACGGAACGGTGGAAAGTTGCATGGCAATATATCCTGAATGGCTATGGAAATGACATGATAGGTAGGTATGGTGGCTGTTTTGAGGAATATATATGGTGGTGTGTATGATACCGTGAAAAGTGCGCGTATAAGAGAGGCTAGCAATGGTGGAAGGATGGGAAAAGTGCGATAATCCATGGACTCAACATTAGTCATAAAGAACTCATATACTTATTGCAAAAATCTAGAAGTTATCAAAGCAAAGTATTACGCGATGCTCCTAGGGGATAGATTGGTAGAAATGACCATCGCCGTCCCCACCGCCACTCATAAGGAAGACAATCAATAAATAAATCATGCTCCGAAGTTCATCACATAACGGTTCACCATAATGCATGCTACGGAATCACAAACTTCAACACAAGCATTCTTTAAATTCATAATCTCCCAATGAGCATGACTTTAATATTACCACCTCCATATCTCAAAACAATTATCAAGCATCAACCTTTTCTTAGTATTTAACGACTCAAAAGAAAGTTTCACATATCTTGAATACCAAGTATATTAACATTAAGAAAATTACCATGCTATTAACGACTCTCAAAATAATCTAAGTGAAGCATGAGAGATCAATAGTTTCTTTAAAAAATCCACCACCGTGTTTCTAAAAGATCTAAGTGAAGCACTAGAGCAAGAATTATTATGCTCAAAAGATATAAGTGAAGCACTATGAGCAAAACTATCACACAAAAGATATAAGTGAAGCACAGAGTATTCTATCAGATTTCAATTCATGTATGGCTCACTCAAAAGGTGTGTACAGCAAGGATGATTGTGGTAAACTAACAAGCAAAGACGCAAATAATACAAGACGCTCCAAGCAAAACACGATCATGTGGTGAATAAAATATAGCTCCAAGTAAATTACCGATGGAAGTAGATTTAAAGAGGGATGCCTTCCGGGCATCCCCAAGCTTTGACTTTTGGTGTCCTTGTTATCTTGGGGTGCCATGGGCATCCCCAATCTTAGGCTCTTGACACTTGTTCCATAATCCATCAAAAGAATTTACCCAAAACTTGAAAACTTCACAACACAAAACTCAATAGAAATCTCATGAGTCTCTAGAGAAAGAAAACAAAAGACTACTTAAGGTACTGT